>SNQJ01S0020374.1:60522-79809 GCA_010110895.2 Picea sitchensis | reverse complement strand
TAGAGTAGGAAGTGGTCGTATCTTGTTTGTCCACAGGATCCAACGAGAAGCAAAGGGATCGAAGCGCAACTAGGAGCGTGCAGGGACAAACGTCGATAAAGAGGTACTTCTGTCATCCTTCTTTCTCATGTGTTAGCTTAGATAGATTTGAAAGGAAGTCAATGTCCACGTTAAGCATTTTATGTCTAGAGTTAGGGTCAAGCTCTCAGAGGCAATCTACCTGTCCGCGGGGAGATTTTCCTACAACACATGCACTCCATCAAGTATGTGTTTCCTTTTCTAGGAACTTAGGATAAAAATAACATGTTTTTCACATAGCTTTGGAATAATAAAAAATTATTATTCAAGGACTTAAGCCCTCAAGATTATCCCTTCTTCCAACCTTTCAGCCCCTTTTCCCTTACCCATTATGTGGAAGCTTAGTCCCCCATCACTCTTTCTTCGTGGTTGGTCGACACGCAACGATGTTCATATATTATATTAATGATCTGCTTAAATTACATATACAAAATCAGGCTACTGGCCTTAACAATTAGGCTCTCCGACCTAATAAACACATAAGCCCACCAACTTATCAATACTCGGCTCACCATCCTACAAAACATGATTACAATTCATAATATATCTGGGGCACTACTGGGGGATATTACAATCCCCTCCCCTTATTTTTACACTATCCTCAGTGCAACTCTTTACACAACATCAGTAAGATTTTCAAAATCTTCAAAAAGATGTGGGTATTCTGCCTGCATAACATTCTCATGCTCCCATCTCTCGTCCTCAGGACCGTACCAGGTCCATTGGATCTTTAGAATCCCTATGGCTCGATTTCGGAGCTGTTTGCTTTTCCGATCCAATATGCGCACAAGATACACTTGCAAGACACCTTCTTGCTCCACCTGAATCACATTCCAATCGATAACATGATTAGCATCATGTGTATATTTCTTAAGCAATGAAGCATGAAACAAATTATGTACAGTCATGGATGCAGGTAATGCAAGCATATATGCAACTGGCCTAATCCTTTCTAGGATTTCAAATGGCCCACAAAATCTAGCTGCCAACTTGGAGTAACTTCCCAGCTTCAGGGAACTTCTATTGGCTTTTAATTTCAGGAAAACATGGTCACCCACTTTAAACTCTCTGTGGGTTCTGTTTTTATCAGCATAACTTTTCTGCCTGTCTTGGGCAACTTTAAAATTCTGCTTATTTTTTAGCATTTGTTCTTCCATTTCCTTAAGAAATTCTGGCCCAACTACTGCCCTATCAACTGGATTATCCCAACTTACTAGAGTATTGCACTTTTTGCCATAAAGTGCTTCAAATGGGCTCATCTTCAATGATGCTTGATACCCATTATTGTAGGTGAATTCTACCAAGTGTAGGTAGTCTTCCCATTTCGATGGTTTGTCCATCACATACATCCTTAGTATGTCTTCTATAACTTGATTCACCCGCTCTGTCTGTCCATCCGACTCAGGATGATAGGTTGTGCTAAAGTTTAGATTTGTTCCAAATCCTTTGAACAACCCCTTTTAGAACTTTGAGGTGAATTTTGGGTCCCTGTCAGACACAATTGTCTTGGGAATACCGTGCAATCATGCTACTTCCCTCATAAAAATGTCGGTAACATCCATTGCCTTGTGAGTAGTCTTTAACGGAATGAAATGGGCAACTTTCGTAAGCTCGTCCACTACCACCATGATTGAATCATGCTGCTTTCCTGCTCTGGGCAATCCCATGATGAAATCCATTGTCGCCACTTCCCACTTCCACTCAGGAATGGGTAAAGGCTGCAACAACCCTCCTGGGTGCCTGTGCTCATCTTTAACCTTTTGACACTCCATACATCTGGCGATGTATTCAACAATATCTTTCTTCATACCTGGCCAAAACTAATGGCTCTTGATTGCTGCCACAATTTTCTGATATCCAGGGTGCCCAACATAAGGCACATTATGCATTTCATTCAAAATCATAAGTTTCAAGTCCTCGACAATAGGTAAATAAATCATGTTCTTGTACAAAAGTATTCCATCAGTTTCCAATTTATAACTCTCCACTTCTTGTGGCATCTTACCTTGCTGTAGCTTTGCTACCAAACCTTCGTACTACAAATATGTATTTGCAGCCTTCGAAATTCTGCCTTTAATATCAGTTCGGTACATGTTAATGGTTGTAGCATGTAATTCATGCACTCTCCTATTGAGTGCATCAACCACTTTGTTTTCCTTTCCTTTGATATGCTTGATATCAAAGTCATACTCACAAAGAAACTCCAACCACCTACTCTGTCTAGCATTCAAGGTTGGCCGATCAAACAAGTACTTTAGACCATTATGGTCTGTCCTTAGTTCGAACCTCCTTCCCATGAGGTAATGCCTCCATTTCTTTAGAGCATGTACTGTGGCTGCCAACTCCAAATCATGAGTTGCATAGTTCCTTTCGTGCTCTTTCAACTTTCTGGATTCATAACAAATTACGAATCCATTCTGACTGAGGACTCCTCCCAGTCCTTCTTTGCATGAATCTATACACACTACAAAGTCTTCATTCAGATCTGCAATCCTTAGGATTGGAGCATTGGTTAATAATTGCTTCAATTCCTGGAAGCTTCTCTCATAATCCTCTGTCCATTGAAATTTCTTCTCCTTCCTTTGCAAGGAAGTGATAGGGTGAGCTATCCTCGAGAACCCTGTGATAAACCTTCTGTAATAGCCAGCTAGAACCATAAAGGATCTGACTTCTGTCACATTCTTCGGTGCTGACCATTCTTTGATGGCCTCAATCTTCTCAGGATCTACAACTATCCCATCGTTCGAAATAATATGCCCCAAGTAATGGATCTGCTCTTGATAAAACAAACATTTTCTCAACTTGGCATACAGTTGGTGCTCTCTTACCACCTGTAACACCATCCTAAGATGTTGTTCATGCTCTTCCTTCGATTTGGAATACACCAGAATGTCATCCAAAAAGACTATGACAAACTTGTCCAGATAGTCCTTGAATACACCATTCATTAAGCACATAAAAACAACGGGTGCATTTGACAACCCAAATGGCACCACTCTGAATTCATAGTGACCATACCTTGTTCTAAAGGTGGTCTTAATGATGTCCTCATTCTTCCTTCTGCACGAGAGGAATAATTCAACAGTTGGAAATATTTCCTCATGCCAAGCAAGCATGTCTCGACATCTTCCTCCTTATGTTCTCCATCAAACATAGGAGGCTTAATCTTGTTCATTTCTCCCTTCAGTTCATCTACTCGAGATCTCCTGTGCTTCCTGGTAGGAGATGGGCTTGAACTATAGTGTGCCCTCCTCTTGGAGACACCTTGGGAGTGATGATGGTGTCTACCAACACTCCTTGATCTTCTTCCCTCAGAAGTCTGGTGACTCCCTGTTTTGCTCGAGTCTCTCTCCTTGTCCAACTTCTTTTCTATTCTCTCCAGACTCTTCATCAACTTTAAGTTGAATTCTCCCTGTTATTCCTTAGATTTCATGAGCTTTCTACTATTTTCTCGATGTGTTTGGGCATCTTTCTGCAATCTTTCAATGATTTTCATCATATGCCCTTCCTTATCTATCTCTTCTCCATGCCCATTGGAGTTCAACCCTTCAACTCCCAAATGAACATCCATTCCTTTTGCTTCATTCTCTAAACTGGAAGCATTTTGTGTCTCTTCCATTTATTTTGTGCTCAGTGGCAATTCTATTCGGTTCTCGCACTCGTTACACTTTTGCAAACACAACGTGCATACAACTGGAATTTGTCAGGTCATCATTCCTTAATAAATCCC
Organism: Picea sitchensis; assembly: GCA_010110895.2. Lineage (NCBI taxonomy): Eukaryota > Viridiplantae > Streptophyta > Pinopsida > Pinales > Pinaceae > Picea > Picea sitchensis. The sequence continues at coordinate 76,001 of SNQJ01S0020374.1, read as the reverse complement.
ACAACATTCATAAACAAATCTGATTCAAGAAAACGTTCAATTTTCATTTTCTGTGATTCTCATTCAATTAAGAATCCCCACAGATTTCTTCTTTCGGAGCTCTGCTCTGCTAAGTTTTCGGGCACTAGCCCCTTTCTCTTAGTCCCCTACCCACGCAACCATGGGTCATGACCAAGCGCTAGATCAATAAGCACGTACTCGGGCCTTCGACGTCGGAAAAATTCCAAGCATAACACAAGGATCACTCAGAGTTCCGAGTTACGGAACTTGTGCAGTAGGGCAGATCAACCGTCCACGTCTACCCAACATCCAACGACTGACACTTGTTGTGGAACCTCAAGTGTCTAAGTTCCCGGACTTCAGGACTTCGAAAGATTTCACATCCGCACACCCTGAACCATTAATCTCCAAACACTCCCACGTCACCTTAGGTGACGTTATTATGTCACATCACTTAACATTTTCCAATTGCAGGGGCATGCAATGGTGGTTTAGAGTAACCCGCCTTTCATCCCGCAATTCTCTTGATGTTGACACATAACCCCTTGGTGAAACCATGGTTTAGATTGTGGGACTGCCTTGGAGAATTAGCTTCCGTGCAACTTGGGTCCCCATAATGCCTTCTGGCCATTGATCTTGATGCATCATGATCAACCCCACTGTGCGTCCTCAGACCTTTAACTACGTTATGTAACCTCGGGCCCCACTAACCCTGCTCACACAGGATGCCACATGGCAGAATAGTAGCGACTGATACGTGGCCCATTTAGATGGGTGACACTCGTCACGTTCCAAATGCCATTTCAATCATCCATAGGTTCTAAACCCACTGACACGTGGCACACATCCCATGTGTCCATGTCACCTCTAGGTGACGTCATCATGACTCACCACTTCAACTCTTCGGGCTTCGGGAGTTTCAACTCCTCTACGCTCATTTTTGCTTGGAGCATTTTCTTCCGTAGTTCACGATCTACTGACGTGTGTCCTTCACAATCGGACGATTGTGATCTATTTCGGGACTTCAGGAGTTTGTGCCTCAACGCATTCCACTTCTCCTGATTGCTAAACTCCGAAAGGTTTCCACGATAACCTTCTTGCACCTTCTACGAATCTGACGGTCGTAAAGAACTCTCCTTTTTCCAAAATAGATCCTACGGCTCCAACACCCCAAGTGTTGAGCACTCTCTCTGTGTGGTCAAATACCATGTCGGTTGCGGTTTTATTCTACCGCTACTCCTCCCGAGCTTTGTAACATGGCCAAGTAACCCCTTGGCACGCATAAACATTCTAAGGTTCGAATTTGGTTCCATCCGAACACCATTTCCACTTGAAACCTTGGGTCCAAAGACCTCTATCCGACCCATCTCAACGTTGAAACCATGCCTCTGACACCATATTGTAACATCCCCGACTATCATCCCCACTGTCGGGCAACACTACTACGCGGAATATATTTATACATATATTTATAAAGAATATGCATTAAATCAAATTAACATATTTAACATGGATTTAATTGCTGTCATACATACTTAAACAGAATTAACAACAATTCAAACTTGCAACAAATTACATGATACATTTCAAGACACAAACATGCATCACATATAAATTAAGTATAGAATTAATACTTATCTTTTAAACTGGCATAACACCACCAATTGCATGCAGACCTTCCAGGAACCTTCCAGCCTTAGACCACGCTGCTCATCACTCTCAGCAGTAGGTCACCCCCGAGCTGGGACTAAGCTCCACCAGGCAAGGGAATCCTAGGCTAGGCAAGGTTAACAAGAAGACACATAGTTTATGAGGATGGATTCTCTCCTAGAAGCCACTTATGCCCACTGCTCACAGACTCTCATTCCCCACATGCCTGTCCCGCCCCAGGAGTATACACCTTCACTGTCACCTGGATAGTCCTTCGACTACTAAACCTCCCTTACCTGGAGCTTCAACAACAGGTCAAACCAGAATTCTTTGAGATCTATGGCAACATGCACTCCATCAAGTATGCATTTCCTTTTCCAGGAACTTAGGATAAAAATAACATGTTTTCAACATAGCTTTGGAATAATAAAAAAATATTATTCAAGGACTTAAGCCCTCAATCTTATCCCCTCTTCCAACCTTTCAGCCCCTTTTCCCTTACCCATTTTGTGGAAGCTTAGTCCCCCACCACTCTTTCTTCATGGTCGGTCGGCACACTACGATGTTCATAAATCATATTAATGATCTTCATAATTACATATACAAAATCAAGCTCCTAGCCTTAACACTTAGGCTCTTCGGCCTAATAAACACATAAGCCCACCAACTTATCAATACTCAGCTCACCAACCTACAAAACATTATTACAATTCATAAACATGATTAAAATTCATACTATATTTGGGGCACTACCAGGAGATATTACAAAAGTGATCCCCCCAGAAAGTTTCACTTGGAGATGATTATCAATACCCTATCAAAGGAATGGGAGAAGTCACATACGAACTTGATTCAGGAACTCCGATGAAAATGAATGATGTACTCTATGTACTAGGTCTGAAAAGGAACTTACTTTCTATTTCAGCTCTAGATAAGAAAGTTTTCAAGGTTGCATTCATATATGGTGAGGTTCTTTTGTGGTCTAAAGGAAAAACTGTAGAAGATGCAGTTATTATTGGAATAGAAGAAGGTGGTTTGTACAAGTTAAAAGGTCACTCAGATGGAGCCTTGACTCACTCTACTAAAATTCCTTGTGAACTTTGGCATAGAAGGCTAGCTCACATCAACTACAAAGCCTTACCATATGTGATCAAGGTAGTTACATGTTTACCAGAACTAAAGGTTGATCATGAAGGTGTATGCAAGGGATGTGCACAAGGAAAGAACACAAAGAATCCTTTTCCAAAGAGCAACAATAAAGTAGAAGGAATTTTGGAACTTGTACACTCAGATGTATGCGGTCCAATGCCATCAACCTCTCTAAGCTGACATGTATACTATGTATCATTTATTGATGATCACTCTCGTAAGACTTGAGTTTATTTCTTGAAGTCAAAAGATGAAGTACTTGGAAAGTTCAAGGAGTTCAAAGGCTTGGTAGAAAACCTCTCCGGAAGAAAAATCAAAATACTCAGGTCAGATAATGGAGGAGAGTACACTTCAAAAGAATTTGAAAGCTTTTGCAGAGATGCCGAGATTAAGAGGGAACTCACCACTCCCTATAATCCTCAACAAAATGGTGTAGTAGAAAGAAAGAATAAAGAGTATGATTCATCATCAAGATCTTCCAATGCACTTATGGGATGAAGTAGTAAGAACAATAGTATATGCCCAAAACATATTATCCCACAGTGCACTTGGATTCAAAACCCCCAAAGAAATGTTCACTGGAAAGAATCCAAAAGTAAGACATCTCAAAATATTTGGTTGTCCAGTGTTTGTACACATTATGAAAGAAAAGAGAACTAAGTTGGATCCTTTAGGAAAGAAGGGAATATTTGTTGGATACTGTGAGGTCTCTAAGGCCTTTAGAATCTACATACTAGGATACCATCGTATTGAGATAAGCATATATGTAAGCTTTGATGAAGATGCAACACTTAAGAGATCAAGAAAAAACCATCTTGAAGAAGTATATGAAGAAGAACCTGTAGCTCCCAGACTTGAAAAACCTGTAAAGGAAGTTGCAGTTACCTGTGATGATGAGATTCCAGAAGATCATGATATGATAAAATATCAAGAACCTTCCCATATGAATATCTATCACAGAAAGCCAGCTTCGACTAGAGAATTCATTCAAGACGCAAATAAGTATGGTGCCCTAGATTGAACCATGAGACAAAGAAGGAAGTCTAAGCCATTCTCCAACTATATGGCCTTGAATTGTGATCTTGTAGAGAAGGAACCTTCTTGCTTTGAAGAAGCCGTTCAAAAGAAAGAATGTATGGATGCCATGACAAAATAATACCAGTCCATTATGAAGAATGATTTATGGGAAGTAGTTTCCAAACCAAAGAACAAAGATGTGGTATCTTCCAAGTGGATATACAAAATAAAACATGCAATAAATGGAAGTATTGAAATACATAAGGTAAGATTTGTGGCTCATGGATTTTCTCAAAAGGAAGGTATTGAATATGAAGAAACATTTGCTCTTGTAGCCAGATACAGTTCTATCAGAACCATCATATCTCTTGCAACCAAAATGAAGTGGAAGTTACACCATATGGATGTGAAAACAACTTTCTTAAATGGTGTTCTTGAAGAAGAACTGTATATAGAATAACCACAAGGGTTTGAAGTTGAATATATAAAGACTCATGTCTGCAGGTTGAAGAAATATATGTACAGGTTGAAGCAAGATCCTAAAGCTTGGTATGGTAGAATTAATAGTTTCGTAACAAGCTTAGGCTTTACCAAGAGTAAAGTTCATCCTAACCTTTACTTCAAGGTTATGAATGATCAACCAGTTATATTTCTACTATATGTGGATGAATTATTCTTGACAGGAGAAGAAAAGCTCATCACAGATTGAAAGAAGAAGCTCACTGTAGAATTTGAGATGAAAGACCTAGGCCCGATGCATTATTTATTAGGTCTTGAAGTTTGGCAAAGCCCAGAGAAGATGTTCCTTAACAAAGTTGAAATACTAAAGAGATTTGACATGTTGGAATGTAAATCCATGACCACACCCATGGAAATGAATTTGAAGGTCTTGGTTGATACTTCGTCAAAGTTGGTTGATGCTACTCTATATAGACATATTATTGGATCATTGATGTATTTGACGAATACCAGGCCATATATATGCTTTGCTGTGAACACCTTGAGTCAGTATCTGGTGGATCCTAGAGGTGTTCACCTTGTAGCTGCAAAACATGTGATGAGATACCTTAAGGGTATGTTGGATTATGGTCTTTGTTATATTGGAGATCAAGACTTTAGATTGTATGGCTATACTGATTCATATTGGGATGGAAGTGCTTCAGACAAAAATAGCACTTCAAGATGTTGTTTCAGTTTGGGATCAGCCATGACTTCATGGAAAAGCATGAAGCAATCCAATATTTCTCTCAACACGACAGATGTGGAGTACATTGCAACATGTTCCGCCAATTTTGAAGCCATATGGATTTATAAGTTGTTGACAGGTTTGTTCTATCTGGAGATGGAAGCCGCTGTGATTCTATGTGATAACCAGAGTTGTATAAAGATGACAAAGAACCCAATGTTCCATGATAAGTCAAAGCACATAGAGATAAACCACCACTATATTCGTGATATGGTGCAGAGGAGAGATGTAAACCTCCAATATGTTGGAAGAAATGAGAAGGTTGCAGATGTGTTGACCAAGCCTTTGTCTCGGGTGAAGTTTGAGTACTTCTGAAACAAGCGTGGTGTAGTCCAAAAGGACCTCCCTCGAAAAGGGGAGTGATGCTGATGATACTATGGTATCGTGACCAACAACGTATAACTCCATTAGGATTTTATATCCTAGGGGATCGATCATCCCTGGGAAGATCCCGAAGGTATGGTAAGGACCGTCTGTCAGAGTACCTATACATGTATATGCCAGCTGTGGTCAATAGTGGTAGCCCAATTAGGATTTTATATCCCAGGGAATCTTATGATTCCTGGGCAGATCCCTAAGGTATGGTAATGACGGTCCGTCAGAGTACCATGTGTTAGCTTGTTAGGATTTTATATCCTAGGGAATCTTATGATTCTTGGTCAGATCCCGAAGGTCCAATAAGGATGGTCTGTCAGAGTACCAGAAAATGTTGTTGATGCACCTGCCTCATTCTGTTGCCACATGTTGATGATGTTTTTTCAGCTTCGTACTATTGATGTTGATGTTCCATCCTCATGATGATGTTGTTACGCCAGCTACATGCTATAAGCGATGATGATATTGATGATGAGAAAAACTTCCAATGATTTATAGATGTGCCAGTTAGTGTTCGAGATGCTGATGATGATGCTGCCCTCTCCTTATCTTTATGATGTTGTATTCAGTCATGTTAGTAGAATACCCTTCTCGTTAAGGGGGAGTGTTGAAATATTGTAACTTCGAAGAATATTCTAATTATATTTGAGTTATTATTGTATATATCAAATCCCCTTTTGTGGATTGATCAAGTCAGGTCTTGTATAAGATCAAATCCCCTTTTTTAGATTGGTCAAAATGTATTTGTATGGTGGTATTTGTAAAGTCAACCACTAGTAATTATAAAGTGGTTTGAGCCACCTCTAGGAGAAGTTGGCTCCACCAAGTGAAGATACATAACCCTAGCGCCACCTCAACTTGTGTTTATATGTGAGGATGGTGTCTCATTTGAACACACTTACTCACTCATCTAGTGCACATATCTTAAAGACAGTTGCAATTGAAGGAAGAATTCTAACGAAGGAGAAGAGATGCACATGCTTGGTCTTGGTATGTCTTTGTTGTTTTGGTCTTAGTCTTGGCATTGTATTGGCAATATATCATTGAGGAAGTTTTGTTTGGTTTTCTCCCCCATGAGGGTTTCCCAAGATAAAATGTTGCGTACCTTGTGATCATGTTTCTTTAAGTGATCCTATTTATACTTTTGTTTTGGAAATGCATTGAATGCTCGTGAAATTTGGAAATAACCTAATAACAACAGTAAAAACTCAACATCTATACCCTAACTATGTCGGGGACATGCACTAAAAAACGTCAAGGAGCAAACCGCTCTGATACCACTGATCTAGATTTATGAGAGGAACGAAATGAAAACACATAATGATAATATTAACATAGAGGCACATTGAATAATAACAGAGATATAGTAAAACTTGAATTCTATTAAATAAGAAATATGTTGAAACTGTAAAATGTAGACTGAAAACAAGCTTGCTAGAATGGTGGCAACTTATCTCTAAGAAGATATGTGAAGGCTATCTTCATTCGAAAGAAGATGAGTACAATGAGCCTCTGAAGGTATTTTTACAATAAAAATGAATTCCAAAACCCTTGACATCCAAAAACCTAACTCTAGGAGATGAAGCACCAAAAGTCATGTGGTCCCCGTTGGGGTAAGTTAGTACATCAACTTCCCTTGGTCGTAACTTTTGCATACGATCTCCGTTTAGGGTGCATGATAGCTCGTTGGAAAGGTATTGACGAGGAGATTCATTTAATAGACTCAATTAAAGCCTTTGGTAATAATTAATTTTCCTTATCATGAAAAAAACATTGTTTATTCCCTCAAAATGGACTTAGAGGTTTGGGATTTGAAATACTGCTAAAAATAGTAAGTTGCCAACAAATTGTTTTGAGCCAATTGGAATAGGTGGGTGGCCACTGAGATCCTCCTGAATCAATAAGTCTCTTGACCTTCATGAGTCAGCCATCCCGAGAGTCTTGTCAAGTTCATATTCATAATCAATGAAGTTTTGTGCATGATAATCAAGATCCTCCAATCTTTCGACGACGGCTTGTCGAAGACCTCAGGATAGTGAGTCATACTCTCCTATTATAATCCTACCTGAGTTATGAATATATTGAATACATTTCTCGATTTATTGAAGCTATCATCTCCAACTACAAGCATTGATGCCCCCTGAAGATTCATATCACATTGTATTTGTATATCTTCTGATGATTTTGAGATGTAGATCCGCTGCGTATTATTCATGGCTACAATATATATTGGCATACACATTAGTCATGTAGCTATGATTTCTATATATGACATGGATCTACAGTGTACTTTATTAGCAACCATGCTTAGTTTTTCTTGAGCATGGGTATGCCCGCCTCAATGATTATTATTATTCTTTTGCAGATCACATGCTTGCGAATACTCATCTGGGCTCACTCGAATCAGTGCCTTCCCATTTTATTAAAGATGTTGCATTGTATTTCAGCCATTAGTTGCTCTTTTGACCTCACAGATTATGGGGTATCTGTTATAGCTTAAAATGCCACCACTATGCATTTCTGACATTGGCCTACCCATTTACACATTTTCCAACCATTTTTGATAAGGTTCCTATTAAAAAAACACCTTTTGTGTGTGGTGTACGCACCCTGCTACATATGCAACATGCATACATACGCTATCTGCATGCCTGACAACCTGCGTATACTTTAAAAAGTTGCAAAAATGAAAAAGTTTCGCACTTTCGAGTTTACGTGATATGTTAGGTTGCACAACCATTTTACCTTTTGTAGCCCTTCTGACAACAAATTAACCATATTTTATCCATATAAAAGGACCCTAGGGGCTTCATTTGGACATATGAAAGAAGAGGCAAGTGAACTCTGCCAAATTTTCTCCCTTGCATTCCAAGCCTTTTGCATCCCGTTTTGAGTTTTCATCCTCAACATTCCCTACCATCCATCCTTTTTCCCTATATTAGCATGTTGGTTGTGAGGATAATGTATTGGGACTGATGCACTTGGAGTGAAAGTAGGGGAACTGAGGTGAGGTTCATGGAGTGGCGTCGACAAGATTTAGGTTATAACTTCCAATCTTCTTATCAATAAAAGATAAACTTCTTGTCCCAGATCTTTATGTCTTTATGCTTATATTTATGGATGATTTTCATGAATATCTAACCTTTTAGATGATCTTGGTAGTTATGCATGTGTTGTCATATTGTGTTCTTTAAAGATTGTTTCAGGTCAACATTGGGAGGAGGCCTACAATCTGTGAACAAACAACGACATGAAGGTATCTAATGCAGATGGAAGGACTTAAAGTACATACTTTGATCCTCTCTCTCTTCCCTTAACTATCATTAGGTTTTGTTGGATTAGGGTAGAATAGAAGCATTTATGTCTTTTAAGGTGTCAAGGCTCTGCCTAGTCACTAGACCCAGATTAGGGGGATTTTTCCCCATAACACCCTATATAGTTTTCAAATAGAGATTTGAACTCCAAAAACCTGCTAAAGACCTCATGCTTGGTCTTTAGGAAGCAGATCCATTTTTTGTGGGAGAATTCATAAATGAAGCAAACATACTACATGCTTCATGAAATAAATGCTACTGACTTTGGTCCAAAAACATTTGAATGCACTAGATCTATAATCTCCTTAGACCTATGCTCTTTGCTTGGGAAAGCGACCTTGGCATGATTTCCAAGCGTGCACCCTCTACATACTCCATGATTTTCAATACCGAACTCTGAAAGACCTGCAACTATCTTCCTTTGAATAGGTAATGCCCTATGATGCAAGTGCCCCATCCTCTTATTCCACAACTCGCACAAGTTATCACTATTATGAACTGGGGCTCAAATGGGTTCACCTTTCAACCTGCAAACATTACTTTCTCCAACCCCTATTACTTGACCTATATATGGGACATATTCCTTCGATTTGATGAGGAATTACCAATTATTGAATTCAACTACATAGGCTATGTCCTCCATGACCAAAACTAATGAAAGTCCTTTCAGAGACTTGGAACAAACAAGACATCGTCAAAATATAAAGAGTTACCCGACTCCAACTGGAAGGGAATATTACAATCTTCTACTACTGGGTACTTGGAATCATCACCAAGCTCAACCTATACTACTGGGTACTTGGAATCATCACCAAGCTCGACCTATACTTCTAGTTCCTGCTTCATTACACTAGAAAATAACTGCTAAGTTGATGTCATATGACAAGATGCCCCATTGTCCACATACAATGCATTCCTTTGAACCGTGTTGGTAGAAAGGAAATATACCATCAATAAATCCTTCTTGAACTTGGCATCAAATTCATTCATATGGGTTTCTGTAGAGTCTACTTCCTGATTATGTTGTTGCTTCCCTTTACCCTTCTTCTTATATGAACACCATGATGCATGATGATCATGCTTATGATAAATGAAGCACTTGATTTTGCTCAAGTCTTTCTTCCTTGACTATGAGATTGACTCACTCTTTCCCTTACTCTTGTTGGGTCCTTTTCCTCTACCCTTATTTGTTTGAATAAATATGGATAGGTTCTCATCACCATCATTCTTGTTAACCTTTGAATCCATTTGAGTCTCCTCTTAGAGATAGTCATCCCACAACCTTTCAAATTTAGGAGCATTCTCAGGAGCATAAATACCTTTGGAAAATGGTTCCCATGAAGCTAGGAATCCATTAAATGCCATGTTCACTAGATCTGCATCTCTGATCTTCTCCCCAAGTGTTGCAAGTTGATAATGAATCTGCATGACCTTCATAAGGTAACTAGTGAATGAATATGATTTGGTCATCTCTATGGATCTGAGTTTGTTTCAGAATATTATCTTTCTGTTAATGTTCTAATTTTGGTAGAGGCTTACCACGACATTGAATATTTTATTTTCCATCTTCTTGTCAAATATATGAGGGATCAAATGATCCTTTATGGCATCCATGATCATCTGCTTGGCCTTCACCTCTTTCTTCTTGTGAGTTTCCAACTACTACAAATTTGTAGGTGAAAGCAAAACATCCGTAACAATATCCCATAGATCATTCTCATCCAATAAGAGTGTAAGCCTCACTTTCCATGACAAAAAAATTGAGGCACCGTCCAGTCTATCATCGAATCTGAGGCTTGTTAAGGCCATCTCTGATATCTAATGTGTAAACTCCCAGATCTGAAAATTAGTCTTTAAAAAGAATATTGAAACCCTCTAATTTCCAGTCCTTCTTTCTGGAAATTGATTTACTTTTGTAAATCCTTAAGAATCTCAATCAAAGAAATAACTTTGATACCATGTAAAATTTTCAAGCTTAGGTGATTGTTGTCCCAATGTTCTCAAGATAAATAACTCAAACATAATTTATTTAAAAACAGAAAAATAAATTTATGAACATTGCATCAATCACACAAATAGCTGAAAAATGAACAAAGGAAGAAATAAAACACATACCCAAGGATTTCTCTTGCAAATAAGGTTTTCATTATTTTGATAAAATCTTACAAGGTGACCTCTGCAGCCTGCTTTGAACCAACGACTATATCATCAATAAAATCACCTCAAAGAATAATGTATGACCTTTGAAAAGAGGGTACAACTAGAATAGTATTGACTGCTCTATTTCTACCTTTCTTGGACAAAACCTCACTCTTTCTCCCGCTTAATCATTGAACCACACTCCAACAATATACTATATGGCAAGATTTGAAGGTGTATGGCCAATTTTGAAGATGTATAGCTAGTGCATGAAGAAAAGACAACTGCATGGTGGTACTGACAATACAACCCGTTGTACTTGTTGGTCTCTTTAGCAAATATGTTTTTCTTCTCTTCTATATGCACTCTCTCTTCCTTCATCTCTCTTGTTCTCTTTTTGTGTGTGAGATCTCTCATATATTGTCTTATTTATGCCTCGAAAGAGGATAACTTATATCCTCAATCCTAGTTGTCACCTATCTCAATCATGAGATGTAAAACTAAGATTAAATCCTAATCGAAGTCACCAATGTTCTCGAACTTCTAAAACATTTCATTTAGATTCCCAAGACTGGTTAACTTCAAAACATTAGACTTTATCTTTTATTTTTTTATTTTTCAAGCGAAATTATAAGATATAATTAGTGATCACCTTTCCAAGGTGGTCACCAAAGAAATGTCTCAAACCACTTCTTGCACGTTCACACTGAACATGTGCAAGAAGTTCCTGATCAAGCTACATTTCTCAACACAACAAACATCTCAATCACATGCCAAACTTTGACAATAAACTATACATCCGAAGCTATTGTTTTCGAGTGTTGGAAAAAACTGCACGTATGATCTGTAACATGGTTACATGTCCGAGACCATATGAAACCATGAATACGAAGGAATAAAACCTCAAATCAAACAACATTTCAAAGTCAATTCAAAACAAAACCATGGGATCGAACACCAATACACAGTTTTGCAAAACAAACCCTCGAAAAGAACAAAGTTCTCTAAGAATGATCTCCAAGAACAATCTCCCACTAAAACCACATGTATGCTTTGTGACACAACAACATGCTTGAGACAATTTGCAGCCAAGAATATGGAGGATCAAGCCCTTGGTATCAAAATCCATTATAGAGACTCAACAAAACAAACCTATGGAATTAAACACCATTACATAGTTTGGTACAACAAACGATCAAAAACTCTTAACAATATTAATGGTAGTTAGAAATGTAAACATAAATATATTATTCACAGATGATATTAAAAAAAAAGGAATGAATGTATTCACAATCCTCGTACAATCACAATTCAATAATTTAAGTAAGTTGAGTGTATTTCTATTACAATAATGATATCCTGGAAATGTTTTTACAAGTAAAAAAATCTCTTATCTTTTTATGTGTGTTTAAGTTTTTGTTAAAAATTGAAACAATATTTGTTTCGAGAGCAAGTTTACTGAACTTTGTCTCCATGTAAAATATGTGTACAATTTGATATTTTTGGAGATTGAACTGTGTATGTTTTTTTAAACGTCCAATGTTTCAAGTGGATACTCCACCCATCATCGAGGACAAATATGGTAGTTAGAAATGTAAACATAAATATATTATTCATAGATGATATTAAAAAAAGGAATCACTGTATCCACAATCCTTGTACAATCACAATTCAGTAATTTAAGTAAGTTGAGTGTATTTTTATTACAATAATGGTATCTTGGAAATGTTTTTACAAGTAAAAAAATCTTCTATCTTTTTATATGTGTTTAGGTTTTTGTTAAAAATTAAAACGATATTTGTTTTGAGAGCAATTTTACCGAACTTTGTCTCCATGTAAAATATGTATACAATTTGATATTTTATGAGATTGAACTGTTGATGTTTTTTTAAACGTCCAATGTTTCAAGTGGATACTCCACCCATCATCGGGGACAAATACGGTAGTTAGAAATGTAAACATAAATATATTATTCACAGATGATATTAAAAAAAAGGAATGAATGTATCCGCAATCCTCGTACAATCACAATTCAATAATTTAAGTAAGTTGAGTGTATTTCTATTACAATAATGATACCTTGGAAATGTTTTTACAAGTAAAAAGTTCTCCTATCTTTTTATGTGTGTTTAAGTTTTTGTTAAAAATTGAAACAATATTTGTTTTGAGAGAAAGTTTACTGAACTTTGTCTCCATGGAAAATATGTGTACATTTCAATATTTTTGGAGATTGAACTATGTATTTTTTTTGAAACGTCCAATGTTTCAAGTGGATACTCCACCCATCATCGGGGACAAATAAATCTTTGATAATCCTAGAAAAGAGTGTTGGGGTAAGGTTAAATAGGAAACAATATATGAAATAGTCATTACCATTACTAACCATATTTTAAAGAACTTAGCCAAAAAATAATATTAAAAACCTATAAGACCCTCAAGCATTTATCTAGAACTGTTAAGGATGAATTTGATCCCATGTTAGGCTAAGGAGTTTACTGGATTTCTTTCTCCTGGCGAAAATCCTATATTGCTCAAACCATAAAAACATTCAAAGCTTGTCTCAAAGAACATATAACTGACTCTTTTGATAACCACACATCTAAGTTAGCCATCGTTGAACATTCCCACAACTCTAAACACTTTATTTGCTTTGATCAAACCAAAATTCTTGCTTCAATGCCTTTTTATTCCACCCATATCATTCTAGAAGCCCTAAAAATCGAAAAACATCCTAATAATTTCAATAAGGAAGATGGATACAAGCATAAACATTCCTAGAAGTCTACCATCCATCCACCAAGTCATTAACCTCCCCCCCACCTCTCTCATCCTCCCCTGATTCCTAGGCTCCATTTTTTACCTTCCCTTCTAATTTCTAATCTCTACCCCTTTGAATTCTCTCCCTCTTTGGTCTCGTCCTCTTCCTCTTTAGCCATATCTTCAGTCCTATCCTCTTGTTTTATTCTTCATCCTCCTTTTTGTTTACCCTCTTGTTTTATTCTTTTTGTTTACCCTCTTATCTAGTCCCCTCTCCCTTTCCCCCCTTTCCTTTAATCGTATCTTTAATTATATTTTTGAATTTCTTTTTTCCCATGCAATAGTTTCTTATTTTAACCCGACCATTTAATATTTTATTTATCCATCTTAGAATCAATTTATTTTCCTCCCCGTCTTTATTTTAATAATATCCCAATTTTACATTGTCTTTATGATTATTTTATTATTAATTTTCAAGGAATATGAGTTTATTTTATTAATATTTCCCAATGGTTATTTCATGGTGTGTTTCCTATTTAACCTTACCCCGACACTCTTTTCTAGCATTATCAAAGCTTTATTTGTCCTCGATGATGGGTGAAGTGTCCACTCAAAATGTTGGACGTTCCAAAAAACATACACAATTCAATCTCAAGAAATTTCAAGCACTACAATTCGATATGTTTTTAACTTATAATTTTCAATTTTGAAAATCATTAGTTTGCTTCATGCATATTTTTTAATCATTTAGAAAATTATGCTTAGTGTACATGCCTCTCTAGCATGGGACATTGTAAGCAAGTACAATACAAAATTGCTTCCCCTGGTCATATGTTTGTATATTCATCAATAATGGGAGGAGGCAATGTGCGGTGGCATGGTATCTAACCATGGAGTGTTGTGGATGCTTGGTCAATTGACGTGTGTTCATGTGTCATGTTTAGGTCTCTACACATTGCTATTATTTTTTAAGGCTTGTTGTGCATTTACCATTGATTGAGGTATTATTTTGTGTCAATTTTTTATGTCATTTGCTGCTTCAATTTTGATATTTTTTTTTTGTAACTTCACAGGAAAATTCTATCGATCTTTTAACATATCATACAAACCAAAAATCCTTGTTGCTGGCCTGCCACTTGGGAAACTAGACCAACAACAAAGATAGAGATCATCCGACCAAATATGTTATTTGTATAGTATCAAAAAAACATTAAATATAAGATATTCCAGAGTTACTGTAAAAGTACCAATCATATGCCTATTGTTAGCTATCATTTTACAAAAAAAACAAAAAAAAACTACTAAGGTACCCAACTTCATGGGGCCGAGGGCCCCACCAAGGAGGCCAAAGGATTTTCTAGTTGTTCTTTGTTGAGCTCTGCATGCTGGTGACGATTTGCTAGGGGAGGAGGCCTATTTTGGTGCATTGGCGGGATGCGAGCAACGATCTCTCTAACCAAAAACTGGAGGTTGAACTATATTTTGTGCATCTTCCCTTGTTTGGAGCATTTTCTCCATAAAGGTTTTTATGTGCCAATATAATTCAACAATCCTCTAGTACCGTGTATGCCTACCTCTTGTATGAACAACATCTAGGACGCAATGGATTTTGGTCTCAGCTACTTCTGACTTCGTAGTCATATCCCTTTCCAAGATGACTATGTCCTCAATTTCATCCAGAGTTCCATGGAAACAATGAGTAATATTTGAATCACAATTTCTGATCGCATAGTACGCCTCGTGTTGTACCCTAGAGTTTGGACGTCTGTCTTCCTAATTCCTTGAGGATGAAGTTCCAGGGGTTCCAGAATTGCGTTTGTAGCTAGGTGGAT
>SNQJ01S0020374.1:35334-60364 GCA_010110895.2 Picea sitchensis | reverse complement strand
AATGTTTTGAACCAAACTTCTAGGTTGCAGAGTAGGCATACATAATTCTCTAAGGGTCTCATTCCTCATTTGAAGAGTGGAGCTCGACATAGAGGTAGAAATAAAGGAGGTGAGAGTGACTCTGGGCATTGAGAATACATCTCATAACTCACATTTAGATCTGCTTCCCCTCGACCTTGTTGGCTACTCCTCGAAATACCTCCCATATCCAAATATGCGTGGGAGATCCTTTGTGTTTTGACCTTGATTTCCTCGAACCAAAGTCCCTGAATTAACTATTGATACAAGGTGTCAGCATTGGTGTCTTGTCGGTGGGTGCTAGCTGGAGTTGAGTTAGCGGTGGCCAATTCCACTTGGCACGGGTCCTTGTCCATTTGACCGAGCTAGCAGGGATAGTCATGTGAGGACACATTGTTCGCCCCCCCTTGCATTTTGAGAGGATTTCCTTGCATTAAATGTTGTAGCTGTCCACCTGAAGAGGATTCTTGTTTTCAAAAAACCTTGTGGTTATAAAGATACCCAAGATTGCTGTCTCTTTGACTGCCACCGCCCGATCGTGCTAGAGTTCATACTTGATAGTGTTGGCCACACACTGGAGGTGGGGTCCACTTAGTGATGTCTTCATCCTGAGGAGCCGTGTTATTAATTTTATACCTATTCATCTTGGGGAAATATCTACCTTCTGTTCGCATCCTAAGAACCCCATCCGGGGAAGGGTGATCCAACATTGTTGATGGGAGTCTCGTGGATCCTATTAGGCTGCTCTCTACTTAAATTGTGGGGTGGGACATCATCCTTGACTATGAAAGCTGAGTGCCAGCTGGGCTGCAATATCTAAGGTGGGTAGAAAGGGTGTCTTCTCCACCGACCTGACGATAATCCGCTTGCCTTGTTGGGTCCCTCCTTACCAGACTTGGGTAACCGCCCTGATTATCCTCCACCCAACCTATACTTTCCTCCAAAGATGATTTTGTGTTGATGTTTCCCCTTTATTCCTGGGAGAATGACATCTCTCTTATTGTCTTCCCGAGCTCGGGCTCCTAGGAGGATGGTCCTGCCTTGCTATTGTAGTACACACAAAGGAGAAACCCTCAACCTCCATGGGGTTCCAGGGCTTGTCCCACACATCTCTTGTTGTCCTTAGGATTTCATTTGCAATCCAATTCGCCATCTTATTGGTAGAGCGTTGAACATGGTTGGGGATGATAACACAAATTAAGGCTAGAGTTTGTTGAATGGTCTCCAGGATGCCTTCATGTCTCCAAATTTTTGAGATTTTCAGGATTTGAGATCCGTGTTGCAGACTCTTAAGCATGTTGATTATTATCTGGGAGTCTCCTTTTGCGATGAGCTTGGTGTAAAACTGAGTTGAGGCAATACAAATACCTTCCTCCAAATCCTGGAGTTTCGTTTCATTGTTGGTATTTATCCCCATCTTGCCCCCATAAGTTCTGAAAATGTTGCCTTGACTGTTTCGAAAGACTCCTCCATACCCCGCTGGTCCCGGGTTGCCTTTAGAGGCCCCATCAACGTTTAGCTTGATGAATCTCTCTAGGGGAGGGTTCCACTGGGAAGTCGAAGCTAGGGAGGTGGAGACAACGCTTTGGATAAAGGAAGCAAGGATGACTTTGATGTTAAGGGATTGGAATATAAAAAGCTCAAATGGGATAACTTTCTAGTCCTTTTCCTTCTAGGGTTGGACCAGAATGGTTTTTTGGACTGAAAAAATGATCCTATTCCAAATATATTCCACAGGGAGGGATTGAAGCTTAAATATCCTACAGTTTCTCTATTTCCAGGCTTCCCAAGTAAGAAATCTAGGTAGGAGGTTCCAAGCCCTATTGACTATAGAATTTTGAGTTATTGAGGGGGGCCACATTTCTAAGGTGGCTCTAATGGAGTGTCTGTTGCGACCTGAGTGAAAAAAGAGAAGCTTCAAGAAAGTCTAGAGGTATTTTGTATATTTATAAGTGTTGAAGAGATGCTCTACAGTCTCCTCTTGCTCCCGACAGAGAGGACATCGAGAGGGACCCATGAAGCTCTGTTTGCATATATTTTCCCAAGTAAGAGCTTTGTTTAGAGATATCAACCACAAGAAAGTCGAGACTTTAGACCAAAGGTTTTGGCTCCAGAGATTGTTCTAGATTTGATCTTGTGAGAGCTTAGTGTGCTTAGCTGCAATCTCATAAGATTCTTTGGTTGAGAAGTTTCCTAAAGTTGCAGTTCCCCATCTAAGGCGGTCCCTTTGTTCAAAGCATCATATTCTCCTATTATTGAGGTCCTCCAAAAAAACTTCCAAGGTGTTGTTACCTAAAGCTCTAGACCATAGGTGATGGGGGATCCATTTTCTCCAGTTTCTAGGGTTTGTTTGTGCTGTCCAATAGTGAGTCACCCTGGTCTTGTTCTGTTCTGTCATTTCGGTTTGTAGGCTATGAAGTGAAGGTTGGTTTATCAATCAGGGAATTATTGCCAAGCGTCCTCCCAAAAAAGAGCTTCCTTTCCATTTTTTATTTCCCAAAAGAAATTTTCTTGGATTAAGTGACAGTTGTCCCAGACTAAGTTCCAGAGGCTAGAACCCATTGGGGCATTGTTCATTCTGATAATATGACTAACTTGTTGATTTTGGGAATAATTATTTTTCCAGAACTCATCCCATTGAGTCGGTGGTTTTGTTAGCCAACGCCACTAGATATTAGCTCCAAGAGTTTGGCTAAGAATTTTTGGGTCCCTCCGATCGAGACCTCCTTTTGATTTGGGAAGACAAACAATTTCCCATGACACTAATGCCCATTTCTTTTGGTTCTTAGAACTCCCCCATAAGAATTTTCTGTGAAGATTTCAGATGGCTTTTAGGATATATTTTGGGGCTGCTATGACTGAGAGACGGTAGTTAGGCATCACTTGGAGGACTGACTTGATGAGAATGAACCTACTTGCTATGTTAAGAGAGAAAAATGACCAGTTATCTAGTTTTCTTACCATGCTTTCAAGAAGGTCTTCCCATACTTTCTTCTTTAAAGGGTTCTCAGTTAGGGGGACTCCCATATATTTTGAAGGAAACTCTTTGCGTTGAAAACCAAAGATTCTTGCTATGTGACGTTGTATTGGATGGGTAGTGTTAAAGAAGAAGAGTTGGTACTTTTATTCATTGATGCCCATCCATGATGCTTCTAAGAAATCATGGAGAACTTGATTTATTATAATGTATTATTTCAAAGTTGGAGTATCCATTAACATTGTGTCATCCACAAATTGTTGGTGCATGGATGGAGTTCCTTCTCCAAGAAGAGAGAGTCCCTTCCAATTCCCTTGCACCATTTCTGCCTTTATAGCCCTCCCCAAACCTTCCACCATCATAATGAAGAAGAAGGGTGATAGGGGCCTCCCTGTCGAATGCCTCTAGATGGTAAGAAGGTCAGGGAGGGAGATCCATTAACCATGATAGAAAATAAGGTCATAGAAATCAAATATTTTATATATAGAATCCCATTCTCACTAAAGTCGGAGGCAGCTAGGATGTTAAAGATATAATTCTAGTTCAAGCTATCATAATCATTTGAAAGGTCTAGTTTAATAAGCATTCCTGGTTTCTTAGAGGTATGGAGGGAGTGGATTAGGTCATGAGTTAGAATTATGTCGTCTAGGATTTGTCTTCCTTCTACAAAACCAGTCTGGTCTGGGGATATCAGAGAGGGAAGGAGGGGTTTTAGTCGATTATAAATTATTTTAGAAATGAGCTTGTAGATAACATTGCAAAGTGCTATCGGTAGGAATTTGTTGGGGTTTTCTACCTTATCTTCTTTAGGAATGAGGGTGAGAAAAGTAGCATTGAAGGCTGGGAGGAATTTTTTAAATTTTCGGGAGTCTTCCACCACTTCCAAGACTTCATTCTTTATTACCGACCAAGAAGCTTGATATAAGTCCACTGTGAATCCATCAAGTCTGGGTGATTTTCCTTCAAGCATCTCCCATATTGCTTTCTCCACCTCTTCCATAGTAATTTGCCTCATCAGGGCTTCATTATGATCTTCGTTGAACATTTTTGGAATATGCTTTGTTATCTTTATAATTGCTTCCTTTCTATTTGGATAAGGTTCTTGCATTAGTGTTCTGTAATATTGAAGCAGTTCTGATTGAATCTCCCGGTGATTGTGAACTTTGTTACCTTGGTTGTCTCTTAGAGTGATGATTCTATTCTGATGCCTTCGTTGGATCATCAAGTTGTGGAAAAACTTTGAGTTTCTCTCACCTTTCTTTAGCCAAAGGACTCTTGATTTATTTTAATTTCTTCTTTCTTTTCTTTGGTTGCTATTTGGACCATGAGAGAGGATTCCTCCTCTAATAGATCCTAGGTGTGACCTGAGGTAATCATCAATTGTTGAGTTTGTTTCATTCTTTCTTGAAGTTGTTTTCTAGCTTTAAAGATATTTCCAAATTATGTTTTGTTCCATGAATTTATTTGTTGTTTTAGATTCTTCAGGCACTGGTGGAATCTAAACATCAGGGAGCCTGAATTGACTTCGACTGTTTTCCACCTGGAGGGAAAGTTAGAGTGGAAAGAAGGATTTGTCAGCCAGAAGGATTTGAAGCCGAAGGGATGATTTTTGGGGCTAGCTTGAGTGTCAATGGGGAGGTGGATGGGCCAGTGGTCTGAGCCAGGATAGGGTAGGATGGTAGCTTTGATTGCATAATTTCTTAGAAGAAGGGATTCAGAGATGAGAAAGCGGTCCAAACATGAAGCTATTTGGGGTTGTCCTACCCAGTGGTTACTCCAAGTGAATATTCCATTAGTGGTTTCCTAGTCGACCAAACATGTTAGAAAAATAGGATCGCAAAGCAATAAAATAAAACAAATGCAGAAATAAAACACAGAGATACACATATATACATGGTTCACCTACTGTGGGCTACTTGCACCAGAGAAATTTTCAGGTCCTTCCTTTTTATTATCCAACAAAATGAAGGGATACAACCTACAACACACCCGATGTAACTTCCTCTTCTTTCTCTCACAATCTCCTCTCTCAGAATACAATATTCACGATAATACACAACTGCAATAGAATTCCCTCATAAAAGAGGGTTGCCTTCTATGGAAAAAATCCCTAAAATAACTTCTACCGTTGGATATGTGATCTTATGATGAATGGTCCAGATTGACTATGAAATTACAATATTTTACAAGGAAATTTTCCCCAGAATTTCACTTCGGGGGTGTTGCCCCCGAATCCCCCACCAAGGGGGGGCTACAAAAATTGTCGCCGACCCCCTTGGACTCCCCTAGTGATAGTTGTGGGTGGGAAATCCCCCCCACACCCCCTAGTTAGGGAATGGGATCCAATCGCGGTTGAAACAAACCTCTGAATCAAGAAGATAATCAGGCTCCACAACCAACAAGACCAAGGTCACTGGTGGTTTCTTTGAATCTCACTGGGTCCTGGTAAAGATGATTGAGCCCTCTTCTTTTTTCTGAGAGTGAAATTATGATATTGAAGTATCCCCCTAAGAGCCAGGGCTGCGCTTAAATGAGGGGGAAAATGAGATAGAAGGACTGCAGAAAGGCTAATTTGTCTTGTGGGGTTTGAGGCCCACAGACATTGGTGATATAACCAGTTTGCTCAGATCCTATAGGTTGGAATTTGGCTGAGATTGTACAATGAGTTGTTGCTTAATGATATAAGAGGATTTCGTAGGGGTTCCAAAGGATGGCTAGTCCTCAATATGCCCCTTCAACGTCTACTACTATAGCATTGCAGCCTCTCCAACACTTGGTAGCCATTTTTAATCCCTCATAAAGTTACATCAACTTTATATTTAATCCCTCTCCAAATAATTTAAAATGATTTGAAGTACTCTAGATCAAGTGTGCACCTTTTTACTTAGACTTGGATGTGTATGGAAAGATTCACCATCACATAGCTCTGCAAGACCAAATGAAATATTTGTCATTTTCTATTCAACTGAACTTCATTTGTTATAATGCTTTAGTCATGAAAAATAAATTCCTTCAAAACACATGCAAAGCAACTTCAAAGACAATTATCAACTAGTGTTTATGCTTAGCAAGAAACATACCATGTAAGTTGACACAAAGTAAATCACTGACACAAAGTATCACCCCAATCCTAACTTCTTTATGTTTTATCATAACTTTGAATATATGCTTGAGGGACTCAACATTTCTATTGGGCCAACCCTAAATGACACACAATCATTGACCAATGACAACCTATGAGTAATTTCTCATTTTCATTTTGAAGGAACAAATACCCACTAGAAGGAAAACACCTTCTAGAGGAACCTCTCCCCAAAATTCTCCCCTCTCTATTTATAACAAAGGTTGCTAGCGAAGGCAAGTGGGTGGAGGTTTTACTAAAAGTTTTAGGTTGGTACACTTAAATAAAATTTTAGCGCACTAGTGCGCTCACATATACAATGCATATGTGCATTCCAGTTGTAGCCACATCAATGTTCATTATTTATAATCTGTAATAGAATATTGGTTTAAATATTTTCTCAACATATTTATCCAATGTGTTTTACAAGAGAAAGTGCACCTGTGCGTCATGCAATAAAACACATTGAATAAGGTTTAGACATTTTTATTACACAATATTGGTTTTTGTTTTAAAATATTACAAAAACTTGTTAGTGCGCTCCCATAGAGGTATACTGGGATTTTTTATTATTATTTCATGATAAAACCATTTTTACATCCTTATTTAAGACAAATGGGATAAGATTTGGCAATTTTATTAAACATTATAGGTTTTATTTTTAAAAATTACAAAAACTTGTCAGTGCACTCCCATATAGGGTGCCCCGGTGCATTTACTTATCGACATAGTGACAAAACATTATTGGTGCATTTCTAAATAGTCAACACACCAATGCATCTTTGTGTAAAAAACATCGAACAAGGTTTAGAACTTTTTTTCCAAGGAAAAATTATGGGCATTGGGATCCGGCCAGGGAATCTAATTTGTCGCACTCTCTAAGCCCAAAAATGAAAGTGAGATTTATAGTACTTTGCCAACACCTCAATATACTCATTTAAGAGATTAAACATGTCACTTTAGTGGGAACTGGACCTAGGTGGGGAGGATAACAACCATTCCTCCCAACGACCCAAACTAGAACCAATTGACAAGGTTTATAACAATATTGTTTTTAAAAACTCAAACTTTTTTTATTATAAAATGTTGCTTTTAATTAAATAAATTACAAAATATAATCAATGCTCTTAATAGTAGTATCACACATTAGTGCATACTAACAAATTGCACATTGATTAATAAATTTTAAAACCCTGATAATGAGATTATAACAAACAAATGCACTGGTGAATTGTACAATTGACCACATTGAGGCATGGTAAAAAAAATACCAAAGCATAATTTCATTTTCACTTTTTTCAGCGCTTCAAACCAAACAAGCACCAATGCTCACTATCCCCGCATGACCCCCCCGCCTCATTATCGATGCTACCATGTTGTCGTATTCTTCGATTCATTCACTTGCTTCGTGGATTTAGTTTGTTTTGAAATTTTATAAAATTCTACCAAATTTATATATTATGTATTTACACATTACAACCGGATTGCATTATGTAGAGGAAACTTCAATGAAATTAAAAATATGTCCTGCTATATTTTGAATGCCACTTCTCACATCCATAATTTTTCTTCTCCCCTGTACCATATGCTATTATTTTTGTCAACACCTATTGACAGTATTAATGTTACAACATTATGCATCATAACTAAATCTAGAAATTCCTTGGTTATGACTCAACTCACATATATTACAAAGAAATCTGATCATGTGTACAATCCAACATCCTTTCAATGTTTGGAATACGTTAGACAAGTATGAGGTTGTTGTGATCGTGCCTCCTCACATGTACCATATACCAATATTTCACACATATATCAGCCTCTCAAATTCTCAACTTGATTGAGCATAGTTTTGTTCGTAAACTTCATCCCAAACTTAGCTTCCTTTTAGAAAGAGCTCAAAATTGGCACCAACTTATGCCAATAAAATAATAGTGCATTACAATTTTGGATCATTTGCATAACCAATTGAATTCATATTCGCATAACAAGATTAGACAAATGCATTTGATTTGTGAAAAGGGGGATTAATAAGGAGTAGCCATGTATCGATTTTAGGTTTTCATGCCATTGTCTCAACCTTTTGGATTTTATAAGTTTTTCACCACTTCTCTATATTTTGGGTAGCTTCTTCTTGTTGTCATTTGTCAGATCATGCTTTGGTGAATACCAAGGCAAGAGAACATCTGTGGAAGAAATAACTTTTTGGTGCCAATATCCTTCTAATTGACTTAAGTCAAATGACTTGATGAAGCCATTGTCAACTTGCTTGCAACACATGTAAAGTTGAGTTGCTACCTCAGGAGGTAGTTTTGCGCAACATTCCTCATAGTGTTATGGAATAAGTACCATTGCTAGGACATCAACACATTTGACATTAATAACTTGAGATCAAGAAACACCATTTTTTTTCTCTTGCATGAGGAACTAGAGGGGCCATATTTTCAAGAACTTCATTGGCCTTGAAAGTGTTGTTTTATTGTATAAAAATACAATGATTACAATTAAGAAGGTTCTTAAAAGTATATATGATAGCGTAGACATGTAAATATGTGCTTTGAGTATGATGTTACAAGTAAGGGAATATGTTCCTACTATAGGGTATGTTATCCCCAATTCCTACGGATAAATAAGGATATGATGTCTTGATGCCCTCAAGTTGCAGACATGGAGTACCGAGAGACAACTTGACTAGCAATGTCCACTTGCACAGACATAGACCCACCTCACCACCTTATGGTTCCAGGTTTATCACGATGATATCCACCACATTAGTTGGCTTCCGGGAGAGATTGTGTCTTGCTCCATGAGGTACAAGCCATGTATTATGGTGAGTGTCATTTCAATATTTGAGGCATTTGAGTTTGTTTGATTTGAAACTTCTTTGGATTATGTAACATCTGCTTGGACATTATGCTCTTTTCCCTATTTCACTTTGGTGGTTGACATTGCGCCCTAGTAAGTGGGTCACTCTTGGGGATAGGTTTTCTACTGGGAGGTCATCTTGATGAGTCATTGTGCCCTTCTCGACCATACTTGTCACTTTCCACACTTCATCCCCTCATCTCCTTACCTTTTTGGATTTTCGGGTGTACTGACCCATGAAGGGATTGTCCCTCATTTCATGGGAAGAATGGGCTGAAGGCCCATAGGCTTGTAGCTGGAAAAAGATAAAATCCAATCATGAACCTTCTAGATGCTTGCCCAGGGATTCTGAGGAAAATGAAATGTCTCTTGTAAGAAACTGATGGGACCCATAAAATGACTAATACAAAATTCCAACCAAGGTAGAGCATGTGTGGGAACTGTTTTTCATGCTTAGGTAGAATCCCCACACATGACTTCAATTTGGGGAAGCATGATGTGACCAAGGTAGAGTCAATGTGGGCACTATTTTTCATGCTTAGGTAGAAGCCCCACCTTGGCTTCAACTTTGAAACATAAAAAAAGAACAAAAGACAATAAATGGGCTTGGAAAAAGGTTACATTGAAAATGAACCCTCTACAAAGACACCCATAAATGAGATACTATAGTCCCTTGTATGTCATGAACCCAATGCCCAAGATTCTTTACCCCATCCATGTCACTTTCTCCACATGCCTTAGAGAGGGGCCGACTTAGGAGCCTTAGAGAGGGATTGACTTAGGAAACACTCCTAAACTTGAGGTACGATTCACCCAATAGGTCGCTTGTCAATCCTCCAATTCCTAAACTTGGAAAATTGCATAGGGCCTTTGAGCACCTGTTTATTTTGATGAGGTGGTTTGGATGTACATGATTATATGGTTCTTTTATTGATTTGATTTACTTGTCATGATGCATTTGACTTGAGATCCTTGGAGGGCACATTCATTGTCTTTGCAGGACCTAGTTGGTGGATAAATTTGGAAGAACAAGCATAACTTGGGCTTCCTTCGGGCTTGAAGCCCACAGGTTGGATTCCATGGCCCGCACATCAGAAGATGATGCTAGCCTTTGGAGGCTCGAGGAGATACCATGGAGGACATAACCCATCCTTTATCTAGCCCAACGATTTTCTCTTGATGCTAAAACATAACTTTTGAGGAGGTTGACGTCACCCTAGGGCTAGGGCTTGTGGTGGTGGTGTTGTTGCTTGGAACTTGGCATATTTGGATGGAGAGGGGCACCTTGAGGACCCTAGCGCTTGACAGGGAGGCCTTTGGAGGCCCAACGTTTCATCCCCAAGCTCAACGATTTGCTAAATGTGACAAAGCGTTTCCCTAAAGGGGTGACGCCATGCTTCTTTAAGGTTTATTATGTGCATTTAAGGGTTAAATTTTAATTTTATATTGTAAAGGGGAAAAGTAAGTGTTGTTGTCCCCTTATTTTGTGGTTTACCCTAAAATTAAGTGGAGAAACACTTGTAGTATGATTTGTATAAATAGATATCATTTCATTTCATTTTTACATCATAGCTCTCCTGTTGTGAAAAGACTAGTGGCTGAAATTTGCACCCTACTTGTGCATTTTTGGTATCTCTCTCTTGTGCAAATTATTTTTGGTGATATATCTTGGTGAATGATTGAGATAAGGTGGTGGGTACCTGTTGGAGACTTCTTCTCTTGCTTATGAAGGGTAATTTTCTTGGTGAACTAGGGTTTGTTCTTGCATCTCTCTTGGAATTGGTAAGGAAAATATGCAAGTGTTAATTATTCTTGCTTGTTTCATGGTTATTGTTGGTTGAAACCCTAGGAGGAGTATAAGTGCATACACCCTCCATTAATCTTCATCTCATTTGCTAGTTTACAAGTCTCTTATTGCAAGGTTTCTAGGAGGAATATAAGGATGTACACCCTCCTTGATTTACCTTGGTTTTATTTGCATACCATAGGGAGTAAGAGGGTTTACATCCCTAGGGATTTTTTTGATATAACCCATTCTTTCAAGACTCCCTTCACCCAAATTTTAAAGGCACTAATTTGAAGTTTGCATTGGAGAAATAAATTGTTTGCTTTGGTAAACATGATTTAGTGAGATATCGATATTGTTAAGTTGGAGTTTATTGTCGATGCTTTGAGATTTCTAAAGCCTCTAGGGCATCTTTGTCTACTTAGTTTTCTTGGAGCTATAGCTAAAAAAAAGCTACAACCATTATGGCTGCAACAAATCATTCTCTTTTTTATTCATAACTTACATTTCAGCTATCAAAATTTGCTATCAAGCTGCCATAATAATCTACTAGTCTCGACGTACTTTTTGGGTGGTTTACTTGTACTTTTTGTGGGTTAAAATTTTCTGCTGTAGCAATATTTTGCTACAGCCATAAGGCTGATAATATATCTCTGCAATACTTGTTTACAACAACCTTGTTTTGTTTCTAAAGTCTTATGCTTTCATACTTGAGTTATATTAGGACTTGCTAGCTTATCTCTTACATCATTTACTAGACTTTTAACATCTTATTTAGCAACTTTAAACTATCATTTACTTGATAATATATATTTATGTTGACTTCTGCAGATAGAGACAAGAAGATTAACTTGCTTTTCCATTGGATTGTTTAGGTTGTGTCTTGTCTTTTCTTGTGTCTCGGGCAGGTACAACCATCTTCCACAAGTACTCAAACACTTGGAAACCATACACCACCTCCAAAGCTCATTTTCAAGCCACTCTCCACTTAGCAACTTGACCTATAGGGGCATCTCTTCATAAGTATCACATTCCACTTAGGGTCACCCGAGACTTCCCCTTGTGTCAGATTCTTCCTTCACATAAGCGAGGGTGGGTTTATTTGAGGTGATAGTGGGTAGACTCTCCCACCGTTATTCCAATATTTTGGGTTGGGTCAGGCTTTTCCCAACCTACAATTTGTGCGATAACAGGGTACACTAAACATGTAAGAGAACAAAGTTTCAAACTCTTGATTTGTTGGTCGTATTATTTTCCACTCTTGGAACCATGAATTTCATCCATTTGGGCTTATGGAGGGGGTTTTCCTTGGTGATGACATTCATAAAGTTGGGATCCTCCCCAAGGTTCTATGGTTATGTGTGAGGAAATATGCTAGAGTTGGACTGCCCTTGGCCAACTGTTCTCACAAGGAAGCTAGCACATGAGTGGTTGATTCATTGGGTTCATTCCACAGAGCGTGGGAGGGATTCCATATATATATATATATATATATATATATATATAGGTAGTCAATCAATGACAATGGGAAAGGGAAAGAAATAAATTTTCATACTTCAATAGAAATGAAACAAAAGAAAAACACCAAGTATGCTCTAGTGGGCATGGAGATGGGGAATTTTGGGGCTAAATATCTGAGTGATTGAACGAATGAATTTGTATTGCATACTAGTGTTACATTGGGTGATGTGGTGAGTGTGGACTACCCAAATAGACTCAATTTGCAAAGGTGATCTCTCATACCTAACGAAGCCCCATGACATAGTGAACACACCCATGCCCGAGTTGTCAGGGATGGTGCCAAGGAATGGATGGAGGATGCATGGAATACTTAGTTGGACTTAACTGACAAAGACGATCTCCCAGAGTTGACAAAGCCCCATGACAGAATGAACACCCTAGGCTTGAGTTGAGTCCCATGCTTGAGCTATCAGGAGAAATGCCATTGAATGGATGGTGGAAGATGATTAGATGGTCAGCTAATAAGATCAATGGAGATGTAATGACTCAAAGGTCACATCATGACAAAATTCCTTACAATGTAATGACACAAAATCATCGAAGAATGATGACTTATAAATAATTTCTCATTTTCATTTTGAATGAACAAATACCTAAATACTCGTAGCTAACGATGATGATACTAAACACTGACAATAACAATAACACTCATAACTAATCATAATGGTAATAAAATCTCACAAAATAGTAATAATAATAATAATGTTGTTATTATCATAAAACTATTAGCAACAAACTACCTAGGCAGATATTTCACTTGCCACTACTAACGAGGTCTCGGTTCATTCCCCTTCCTCTAGCTACTTAGATGTTTTAGTTAACTAAGTCGTTCAAGTCCCCCACCCTCATATTACATTTTATCTAATATTTCCCCCACCCTCATATGAGGGTGTATTACATTTTCTCTAATCTTTGCGCCACCCCCCCACCCTCATATGAGGGTGGGGGCCGGGCAAATATTAGAGAAAATGTAAGGGATGTGCAATAATGCTTAGAATTTTGATGGTTATGGTATTGCTTTAACATTTTATGATAAAAACAATTGATAATGTATTTTATAAAACATATGAGGGTGAGGGTGAGGGTGAGGGTGGGGGTGGGGCAAATATTAGAGAAAATGTATATATATGAGGGTGGGAGTGGGGGTAGGGCAAATATTAGAGAACATGTAAGGGAATGTACAGTGATGCTTACAATTTTGATGGTTATGATATTGCTTTAACATTTTATGATAAAAACAATTGAGAATGTATTTTATAAAACATCATTAGTTAACGAGTTAGCTATTTCATTTGAAATTATGTTCTTAACTTCCGAACCAATTTATATAAAGTGAGGTGTCTAGGTTGTTTAAATAAATTACAAGTACTTGTATATTTTAATAATTTAAGTAAGTTATATGTGAATTTCTATTATATGGAAATATTTTTACTATAAAAGTTTTTTTTATCATTTTATATGTGTTTAATTTTCTGTTGAAAGTTGAAACAACTCCAACCAAGCTTGTTGCTTTATCTCCATATGAACGATGTGTACAGTTTGATATTTCTTTACTTTTAACTTTCAATTTTGAAAATCATTGGTTTGATTTCTTTTAACTTTCAATTTTGAAAATCATTGGTTTGCTTTCCACGTGTATTTATCATTTTAGCAACTTATGGTTATTATCCATTCCTTAAGCACACAACATTGTGAGCGGGCATGATGTAAAGTTTTTTTTTTCCAACAGAAAAAATTTCTCAATTATATTTGAAAATATAATGTGTTCTCACATCAAGGTACATTGGTAGAGAGATATCTTTGTCAAGTATATCTTTCGCCAGGCAAAGGTCTACAATCCAATTTAGTTGGCGAGAGATCAAATCTAAGAAGGAGAAGAATCTTGAAAAGCTACTACAAATCTTATGAAATGAGAAGAAAGTATAGCGAAGTATACAAGAAATGTGGCTGTCAAGTATACTGAAATCTACCGACAATGATAGCCTCTAATCCTAAATTTTTTTGATAGCAAGCGTGGGTCCCTCATGACCATCAAGCCAATGGTTATAAAAGAGCACACCTGCTTTTCTCTATAAATATGTCTTTGATAGGAGGTCCGCTTTCTTGTTGTACTCTCGAGAGGAATGAGAGAAAGAAATTTTCTTGAAGTGGCGTTTGAGTAACCTGATTCCGTCTTTCCAGGCCAGGAGAGTGATGGTTTGTAGCTTACCTTGTTGATTAATCCAATCAATGATAACTCTGGAGTTCCCGATCAAATGAAGGATTTCAATGTTTAGCCTGGAGGCCAAGTGAAGTGTTGCCCAGGCACCCAATAATTCTTCCCTTGTGTTGGTGCCTGGGCCGTAGCAGAGAGTCCATATGTAAATAGAGTTTAAACTGAGTTTTATTAGTCCACCTGCACCACTCAAAGTTCCATTTTTTTGTGTTGCACCATCGAACCACCTCGTCGGAATATATTTTGAGATAAGGGGCCTGACTAATGTATTTTTTTTACAGTGTTCGGGTGTATGTATTTCCAGTTTTGAAACAGGCCAAGTGATTTATAAGCAACAACACTAGAAGAGGGTGGCTTGTTTTCAAAAATTTTAAAATTTATAGCCAACCAAATATACCAGTTGACCAA
This sequence comes from Picea sitchensis, assembly GCA_010110895.2. NCBI lineage: Eukaryota > Viridiplantae > Streptophyta > Pinopsida > Pinales > Pinaceae > Picea > Picea sitchensis. The sequence continues at coordinate 45,453 of SNQJ01S0020374.1, read as the reverse complement.
TGGAGGAAGAAGTTTGTAAAAATTTTCAGTAGAAGTCCAATGGTCAAAGAAAGTAGTGATGGAGGTCCTTGTCCAAGCAGTGTTTATGTGGCTGTCCAGTGTGATTTTGTCCCAAACAAGGTAGGTGAATTGGCATTGTGTAAAGATATGGACGACTGTTTCTTCGTCCCTGAAGCAAAGATAACATATATTTGGACCAGTACAACCTTTTTTCTGTAGTAAATCCCAGGTGGGGATTTTGTTTTCCAATGTAAGCCAGGTAAATAGCTTAATCTTGTGAGGAATTTTCCAATTCCTGATGTGTTTACGCCAACCAATGATATTGTTTAGCTAGACTATATTCGCAATAACATAATATAGATTTTTGACTGTTAAAAGGCCTGTGTTGTCTCCTTCGTCCCACAACAATTGATCCTCCTCATCATTAATAAGTATGCCCACGTGAGTAAGCTCGGTACAATAATTTTCCCATTCCACTACCAGTTCCATTGGTAGTTCACGATCTCTGCCAGATTTCCAACCTGCTATCTGGGTCCCGGGATCCCTGGAGAATCAGGCTTGAAAGAGATAGCAGGTAGATTTTGAGTTTAAATGAGAAATTAGAAGTGGAGAGAGGATAGAAGTATTACCGAGCCTAGGAATGCGATCTCTTCCAAGTATTATGGAGTGGCCGAAACCCATCTTCCAACAAAGCCATCTTGTGATCCAGTGAAAAGTTCTTGTGAGAGTCCTCCAAGTCCGTGAAGCGTTTCTTACATGTGGAGATCCAGAACGAAACCAGTAAGTGACAGAGGTAAAGGGTAAATATTTATCTTTGATGACATCACTCCAAATGACACCAGAAGTTAAGGCGCGCCAGAGGGAGTTTACGACCAGAGCTTGGTTGAAAAATAAGATGTTCCTAATCCCCCAACCGCCTTTTAATTTCGGTTTAGCCAACATTTCCCAGTTGAAAAGATGTAATTTGTGATGGTTCTTGCTGCACGACCAGAGGAAGTTGTAGGTAAGTTTTCTGAGTTTATCCAGAATAGATGTGGGGATGGATGCAAGCGCCATCCAGTAAATTGGTTAACCTTCAAGGACTAATTTTATGAGAGTGTAGCGGCCTCTAATGGTGAGCCATCTGTTGCGCCAATGACCAATTTTTTTTCCACCTTTGTAACTAACTATTCCTGGTCTATAGCCTTGTAATGATCAACCTTAATGAAGTATCCAAGGTATTTGAAGCCAATGGAGAGGTGGAGGAAAGTATGAGGAAAGATGGTCTTTAATTGTTCCAAGTTTTGTTCATGAATGTTGGTGAAATGGAAGGTCGACTTGGTCCAGTTAATTTGAAGGCCCGAGGCAGAGAAAAAGATCTTTAAGAGTCTGGAGATTTACCTCCATTCGAGCAAGCTGGCATTTGTCATTATGAGAACATCACCAACGAAAAGGAGGTGCAGGATTTTAACTAATCTTGATACTTTTATCCTTATAATCCTACCTTCATCTTGTATTTTTTTGAGGAGGAGACTTAGACCTTCCATGAACATGATGAATAAGAGTGGAGAGAGTGGGAAGCCCTACCGGAGGCCTATGCCACTGTGGAAGAAGGTGGAAGGTTCTCCATTTATGAGCACTGCAAAATTTGCACTGGTGACACAACTCACTATCCATTTTAAAGTGTTATGGATGAATCCAAATTGGTTTAAAATCAGTTTGAGAAAGTCCCAGTCTATGTCATCGAATGCTTTTTTTAAATCAAGCTTGAGGATGAGAGAAGGAGATTTTTATTTATTTATGTTGTGTAAGCATTCTTGTGCGGAGCCAACAACTTCAAGTGTTTGTTGTCCCTTTAAAAAGCCAAGTTGTTCGGCTGACAATGATCGCGAGAGAATATGTTTGATTATGTTTGCAATGATCTTTGAAATGAGCATGTAGCAGAGATTGCAGAGAGAAATCAGTCTATAGTCACCGAAGGTAGTCGGGTGATTCGCTTTTGGTATAAGAGTTAAAAAAGTGGAGTTTATTTCCCTAGTAACCTTACCGTGAAGTCTGGAGTCTTCAACAAGTTCCAAGAGTTCTGTCCCCACCAAATCAAAATAGTGTAGATAGAACTCCACAGTCCAGTCGTCTAGTCTAGGGATTTTATCCAAGGCGAATGATTTTAAAGCAATCAGAACTTCCTGTAGAGTGCATGGACGATCCAGGAATGTGGAGTCCTCTAAAATAACCGAGCGGGAGAATAGTTGAGCCACATTGACTTGTTCCTGTAGTGTGGGTTGAGGATTTTTCTCGTAGAGACCTTTAAAGAAGCAAGTGGCTGCATCCTTAATAGCTTGATGTCCATTGTGTATGGTGCCTGAACCATCCAAGATATCCCAAATATGCTTATTGATCCTGGAATTGCTAGCATATCTATGGAAGTATTTGTTATTGAGGTCACCGCATTGAATCCACTTTACTCTACACCGTTGCCTCCAAAGGGCCTCATCTGCAAGTAATAATTTATTTCTCTTTGATTCAAAGTATTTTAATTGCTGATGTATGATCCCAGTGAGCCCATCCAATGGATCGATGAGTTGTAGTTCTTTAATGCAATCCTCCAATGCCTGTAGTCAGTGTACAGTGAGTTGCCTGTGATGAGTGGCCCAATATTTTATTTGTGTTTTGAGCTGCTTTAGCTTCCAAGAAATGCGTTGTTGTATTCTTGTTTCACTCAGGAATTTAGGGCCGTTTCAAACATCAAGAAATATAGCATTGAAACCTTCCTCGGCAAGCCAACACAAATTAAGTTTGAAAGGTTGAGAAATACACATAGCAGGTGTGCCAAATTGGAGGAAAGTCAGAGCGTGGTCTGATAAAAAAGGTGAGTCCACCCAGGTTCTGATCTTGTCATCCACTGAAAATAGACATTCTAAAATGTAGAAGTGGTCAAGGCGCTTGGATATGGATGCCAACCCCACTCTGCCAATGCGCCAGGTTGGAGCCAAGACTTCTGGTTGGATGTCAATCAATTCATGTGCCAGAAAGAGAGCATTGAAACAGTAAACCAATGGGTTTTGGGTGGAAAAGGTGCCCCAGACTTCACCTGAGCTAGTTGTGAAGTTTAAGTCACCAATGATGATCAAAGTTTGGAGATCGAGAAGGCCACAAGACTCCACTTTGTCCCAAAAAAAATTCCTGTGAAGGCAAGGGCCATAGATATTGAGAAGGTTAATCTGTTGGTTGTTCCATCGGATAGTACTAGAGAGAAGAATGTCTCCACAGCTCAAGAAGGGAGCTAAGTCGAATTTTGTAGAATCCCACGCAGTGGCTAGACCTCCAGAGTTACCCAAAGAGTTAACAGAGCATGTAAGCCAGTCTAGGCGAAACTTGTTAAGGAAGAGCCGGGCTTTCTTCCCATCTACCAAAGTTTCCTGTAAGAATAGAATGTCAGAGGAATATCGAGAGAGTAGTCTTATGAAAGTGAAGGTTTTAAGGGGCCCTCCTACCCCTCTGATATTGAGGGAGAGAATGATCATTATTTGACTCGTGCTAAGGCTTTAATGCCTCTAAGCACCCCAATGTTTGTAAGTTGTGAAGAAGAATCGATGGAAGAAGGCAAGTTATGCCCCTCTTTGTGTCGGGCACTTCTTGTTTTGATCGGTGAGTGTATAAAGCCAAATCCTCTGGACCAAGTGTGATCTTGTTCCTGAACCAGTTCCAAGTCTGCCATAAGTTCCAAAGTCCCCTCCACAAAATGTGTCTTGTGTACTGACTTCCCCAAGTAATTTGGCATGGGGATGGGAGAGAGAAATTGTTTGTATGAAGGGAGGAGTGAATCCAACATGTTTGTGAAATTATTTTCCATTGGATGAGATTCACTGGTGCCAGGAAAGTAACGAAAATATTCATGTACAATAGACTCAGGATCATGGCACTCAGAATCAAAAGAAGAAAGGTGTGTCGAATCCGGGGAGGTTACCCTTGAGGTAGAGCCCCAATAAGTGACAATAGTCAATGGTGCAGTGGTTTTGGGGATAATGCTGAGGGAAACATGTGTAGTGAGAGTGGCTAGTGGGGGGATCGGGCTGGTTGGTTCGGGTGTAGGGAGAGTGTCTAGGGTAGGAATCGAACAGGGAGAAGTAGGTGATGCATGTGTGGATCGAGGAGGGAGAGAATGAATTTGGTATATGCAGATATTATGGAGGGGAGGGATCACATTTTGGGATTGATGGTTGTCATGCGAGCATGTAGAGTGATGTAATGGGGGGGAAACCGGGAAGAGAGTAGGTTGTAAGTGTTTAGGCCAGGGGGAGATGGAATTGGATATTTGAGAAGTAGTAGAGTCTAGAATATCTATTTCCTAGGAGGATAGAGAGTTGTAAAGAGAAGGGCAGATGGATTTGAGCTTACTGGTGTTTGAGCCAGTGTCGACCGTGTCTTCAAAGTCCGGTATCTTCGGATAGGATGGTTGTGTGTTTGCAGCTAGAGAGTCCATCTTGTTGGCGATGTTGAGCATGGTTTCCTTCGATTGTTCCTCTTCCAGGTAACCTATGCAAGAATTTCTGAGGTGGCCCATTTTTCTGCAGAGAGTGCACTTGAAGGGGATGCCAAGATAGTCCAGCTTTTGTTGGACGAGATGTCCTCTCCATTCAATGTCAATGGTCTCTAACAGTCCGTTGTGTATATCAATCTCCACCATGACTTTTTCCATCTTCTTTTCTAATCTTTGGAGTGATAGAGGCTCCACACAGATGAATTGACCCAGAGAGTTACCAATAGACTCAAGTGATTTTTGGTTCCAGAAATGTAATGGTAGTCTAGGGAGGAGGACCCATAAATGCCTTGGATGGAAGTAGTCCCGTGAAGGATCAAAGCTGGTCTGCTAGCATTTAAGCATAAGACTACCTCCTTCCAAAGTCCAAAGATGCCCGAGAATGGAAGTGGATTCCTTCGGTGATTTAAACCGAAAGCAGAGCCAACCACAAGTCAGATGGGAGATCTCCGAAACATATCCCAACAATGGCCGCCAGGTTATTTGCACCCAAGTAGTGAGGTCAAATCGACAGAGGTGTTTGTAAGAGATCTTGCCCACTAATGCACAGAGACTAAGGGATACATAGTCCTCTAGGCCAATATCATTCCCTAGCACCATTTTTCTTTTTGTTTTTTTTGAGTTCCAGGGACTAATCTGTGATTTTAAATCACTAGTAGAACTGGCACTAATTGAACGTTTATGTGTGGGAGATCGAGCAGTTCTCCTCTGTGCAGATGGATTTTTATCCCTGTGTTGAGTAGGAGGAACCAAATGTTCATACGGTAGAGTGCCAGGGAGAGTGAATGTGCGGTCGGATTTTGAGAGTGTCTAAGAAGAGATCGAGAGGGAAGTCAGAATGGGCGGGGTGGTCATGGATAGTGGATGAGTAATGAGTTCATTATGTGTGGAGATTCGAGGAAGTGGTAGGTAGGTAGGAGGGTGGGGGCTGTGCGGGGTTCGAGAGATCAATGGGGGAGCGACGAAGTAGGGAGGGCCCAGTTTGAAAGGGAGCAGTATGTGCTAGTTTATCTAGTTCATCCATCATGGAGAAGAGGCCCTCATTGTTCCAGAGGGCCTCTTCAATAGGCCCATTAGTGTGCTGAAATCTCTTTCCAGCATTGTGAGATTCGAGGAAGAGAAGTTTCTTTGGGATGAGTGAAATAGTGTGGTAGAGTATAAGGTTGTTGGAGAGTGGAGGGAAGAGTGATATGACAAAGAGAGTGTGAGGAGATTTGTATTGAAGAGAGCAGAGTGTAAGACTGCGCCGGGAAGAAAGCAAGAGTGTGCAATGAGTAAGGTGGTCGCAAAGAGGGAAAAACAGGTCCGCAGGTCCCACCCAGAGGGGAAACTTCTAGTCTAGTGGTGGTAGAGGTGGTTCAGGGTAGTGTGTAGCAGGTATGGCCTACTACCTGGTTCGTCCATGGCTCTGAGTTCCGCAAAGCTTACTAATAAAAAACTTCACCAGGCATGATGTAAAGTTACTTCCCTTGGTTGTATTTATATTCATCAATAGTGGGAGGAGCCGACATGTGGGGGATCATGTCTCACAAATGGATTGTTGTAGATGATTGATTGTTTGACACATGTGTTGTGTTTAGATTTCGACACATTGGTATTTTTTTTTGGAAGGCTTAGACCATTTATTGAAAGATTAATTTGTGTAGTTTTTTTATGCCATTTGTTGCCTTAGATTTTATTATAAGATGGCGATGCTTTCTCTTTCATTTGTGTGGTCAAGGTGTTATTATACTTTCCACCTCGACAATGTATATAGCGATCGATACGCGTTGACCATCATATTAATTTCCATGGTTGACCAAAAATTTAAGAAGTTTTACTAAAGCAAAACATTACAAATAAATTTTCTTTATTTTTTAATTGTTGGGTCAAGGTGTTATTTAATTGTTGGGATATTGTTTGGAAATACTACATATGGGTTGGTCTTAGTCTCATTTCTAATTTTTTGTTCAAAGGTTTTCCTTGTGAGAGTACAATGTACCTTGTTTGTGTTTTATTTATATGTATTGTCGTTTTTACTTCAAGCTTGATTAACAATTTGTATATCTCTCATTTGTCTAGGGGTAAGTATTTTAATGTTTATTACTTGAAAAGGAAGTATATAAAAGAGTTGGAAACCCTCAAATATACCAAAGAGTTATAATGCTCGACACTTCTTTCATCTTAGGAACCTATAAACTCTAGCCTCTACAGTATAGGCCACACAATTCCTATGTAATTTGGAATATAAATAATTTGAGAATTTCATTAGTATAATAATAATAGGTTAGACCAAACTATTGTGGGAGACATATCTCAAAAAGACTCCTCTCCTAGACATGATCGTGTTGATATAGCTCTTTTGTAACCCTTTAGGTGGGCCATGTGGGCCTAGGCTAGACTAGATTGTTTATGGTGGTCGATCTTGACAACATCTACTCATGGTGTTGATTTGGTATACTTCACTAGTAACCCTTTAGGTGGTCATTGTGGTCCCATGACTCACACTAGAAGCATGTCCTCCATGGAAGGTAAGCTAGTTGAAGTAATGGCAGAGCTTAAGTCCATCAGTGCATTCCATGACCAAATTTAACCACATAACTAACGTCAACAAGTGAATATCACTTTGTTTTGATAAACTTGACAAGCTATAGGGTAAGCATGATGGCGATTATTTTTCCATGGGTGAAGGGCCTCATAACTAGAACCCCTTTCTAAACCATTCCCCCAACATGCTCCATCAATTACCTAAGGCCGATCTAAATAAGTTTGATGGATTTGATTCGATAGGATGGGTTGACAAGATAGAACATTATTTTTCCCTCCATGCTATAGAGGATGACTTGTTGAAACTTAGAAAAGGAGTTTTATATCAGGATCAAGAGAATTGATAGTGGTGACAATGGCATAAGAATGCATATCAAGGATACATTGCCTAGAGGCAAATTGTGAAGCCCTTTTTCCTTCCTTTGAAAAGGATGCTAATTTTGTGAGACTGCATACCAAATTGTGTCAAAAAAGCATGGTGGAAGAATATATTGCTACTTTTGAGAACTTGGTAATCAAAACAAAAAAATTGACGAATGAATTTTTCAAGCAATGATTTATTAATGGTCTCAAGGAGGAAATACAAGCGCACATTGAGATGAACCATATTGCTACCTGGTTTGAAGCATCTTAGCTGGCTTGTCATGCACAAATTCTGACATTTACTTAGTTCAAATGCACAAACTTTGTTCCATGACCACTTCAAAACTTTGTGCCACATCAACAACATTTTCCACCCCTCAAGGGCCACAAGTTGACATAGGCATAAATGGTGGAACATCAACTCAAAGGTCTCTGTTATGTACTAGGACATACTTGTAAGGATCATAAATTATTTTTGGCCATCTCTGAGGACATTTCTGATGATGAAGCCAACAAGTTGATCCTGGAGGAAATCACACCTCCTATGGAGGAACCCTAAATCTCCCTTCATGCCTTAATATGCATTTCCTCTTGTTAGACATTGAAGTTGGTGTCATTACTTGATTTTGTGTCATTTCCAGATCAAGATAGACCATCATGGTTTAAAATATTTCTTGGAAGAAAGGTTGTCTTCACCAGAGTAATGAAAGTGGGTCAACAAAATGTTTGTCTATGATTATGAGATTGTATATAAGTAGGAAAGGAGAATGTTGTGGTAGAAATTAGATTGAGTTCCTTGGAATACTTCTCTTCTCTTCTCTCTCATATATATCCTTAGATACTTCTCCTCTTCTTTATATCTTGGAGAGATTAGTGGGTAGTTATAAACTATTTCTTTTTAAAGAATAAAGTAATAAAAAAATGCCATGGGAAACATTTATGAATGAAAGTCATCATTCAAATAGAATGTCTATAAGGATAATATCAATTGTAATATGGAGATGAAGTTTAGAAACATTGCAACATTTCTAGTGGACACTCCACCCATCATCAAGGGATCTAATTAAAGCTTTTATGAGATAGAAAAGCCCAACAATGAAGATGGAGCAAGGGAATTGTTGTTCTACTAGGGCTTGCTGGTTGGTTGGGAAGCCATGGATAGATATGAAGAATCCTTGAATTACTATGAGTATTATTTGGAGGAGAGCCAAGTTTTTAATACTCCCACTCATGATGGATTTTGGCAAATGTTTGAGGGAAGGGATATGGATTCAATGGAGGAAGCCTATGGGGTTGCCAAGTTAGATGCACAGTGGAAGGTGGTGGTTAGACTTTTGTTGATATACCATAATATTAGTGCCATAGGGGAAGTTCGTAGGGGGTCAAAATAAAAAAACCCAAAAATTTGGAGAAAAATAACAATGGGTTAAAGGGTAGACTTGTTGTTGGTGTTAGATCTAATCAAAAGGATTAAGCACTCTAATTAGTATGATCCTGGATGGGGGAGTGCCTATTGGATAAGTAGTGGAAGGTGAATAGAGTATGAGTGTGTTCAACACAAATCCCAATCAATATGATCACATTCAAGTTTGGACTGTGAATTTATGAAGGGTTCATTATCACCTTGAGGTTACTTGGAAAAGGGAGGAGAGGGTATGGAATCTTTATCTATGAAACTACTAAAGGGTTCTAGGGTGAAAGTCAGACTTACATTGGAAAATGAACAATTAATTATTTTGAATCAAGGACTAAGGAATTCATTAAGGGAGGTAAAGTATCCAAAAACACATCAAAATAACTTCTAGGAACTTGGATTTTAGTTTAAATCCCAATGTGGATGGGCCAATCCTTTCTAGAAGTGAAACTAGGGGAGATAGTTCAAAGGAGAAGAATAAAATAGAGGATGGATTGTTAGGGGTAGGCTCTATTTGTAATAATGTGAATATTATTACTATTAGGAGGAAGAATGATCTCTCAAATTTGAGATTATTGAGGAAAAAGGGGTTTCAGGTGGGGGGAAGTAATGGAAGGTAAGAATTATGCAACCTATAAGTAATTTAAGGAGCATAAGAAGGTGGTATAAACTTTGGTCGAGGAGGGTGGTTGCAAAATAATCAACTTGGGCATTCCTTTGATTAGTATAATAGGGGGTGGAATCGTGGGAAGCAATAAATAGAAAAAAATTGCATTAAAAAGAAAGACATGCTTGTAAAGCTTGCTTAGTCTTGGAAATGGTTTCACGAGTGCTCATTAGGAGATTACATGGAAATGGCTTCACGAGTGCTCATTAGGAGATTACATGGGTGAAGAATGGGGGGATATTCTCTGTAGGAGTGGACGAGGGTAGAATGAGTCCCTTGCTTGGGTTATGATCTGAGATTTTACATCCTAACCAGAGGTCAGATGGAGTTCATTTTTCGGTCTACGAAGGACTTGATAAAGGTTGTTGAGAAATATGGGAGGTGGGGATCAACTCCTCTGATTCTCAAGTGTAGGTTCTTTTTTGATGTCAAAATAGAGAGAATTGATATAACTCTGGTGTGGGGTTTCAGCTCCGAGTTTAACAATGGATTGAGTAGGAAACATTCAATGTCATACGCCACTTGGAGAAACTGTGTATGAAGAAATAACACACTGGAAATAGTGTGCCAGTACTTGTACAAGTTACAACTGTTTAATTTTTTTTTTAATAAATTCTAGATATAGTGTAA
>SNQJ01S0020374.1:0-17993 GCA_010110895.2 Picea sitchensis | reverse complement strand
CACTTAACTTTGTAATAGGTTTTTTTAAAGTTGTAAAGTGGTTCTTTCATTAAATTGACTTTTTAATAAAGTGTACCTTCTAATTTTAAAGTGACTTTATTTCATAAAGCACTTATGTAATAAAGTGAAATCACTTTAATATTTTAAGTGATTCATTTTGGAGGGAATGTATCATGACCCTTGATCTTGAAGAAGGCAAGATATAATATTGGCCTTTGGATTTAGGGTTGGGGAAGGTGAAAAGACACTTTGGAGGGAAAATGCCATTTTCATATTTATAAAAGAATGCATTGGGTAGTGTGCAAGACACATTGAGAAGACGAGAGGAGGTGATTGAGAGAGATTTTCTGAGTAAGCTTGAGAGAGGAAAGTGAGAATCTTGGAGGGCACATTTCCCAAGAAAAAAGGAGGGCACAAATCCCAAGGCATTTTTCTATGCGAGGTTCTATTTTTTTGTGCTGGGTCGTACTGTACAGATCCGTACAATCCATACAACAGGAAGGAGGGCATGATTTTCGACGCACCTTTTGGCATGAAAAATCGAGGTGAACCTTTGGAGTTTCCTTACTGTTGTTGGGTCGTATTGTGTAGGCCGTACAACACTCTGCTGGGAAAGGTTTTCAAGGCACATATTTAGAGGAGGTCGTACAATTGTACGGACTTGGACACGTTTTCCAAGGCATAAATTTTTGGGACTGTTTTTTGTGGTTGTGAGGTATTTCTCTTGGCTGGAAATGTGATTTTGTTGTTGTATTGTACTTTCCTGAATCTGAATAACAATCTCTCTCTCTCTCTCGTTGGGTTTCCTCACATTGGGGTTTTCCCTGGCTTTTGCCTAAATTTCTGAGTTTTATGGGTCACTATCCATTGTGTTTATTTCCGTTGCATATTTGCTTAGCAATGTGTATTTTTTCTTATGGTAATTTCTGAATGTGGGTTTGAGGCATTTATGAAGTTCATGCAAGACAATTATCTCTAGGTTGCTAAGTGTTTGACAAAAATTTCAGTTTGCTGATTTTTGTCATTAAAAATCTATAGTGGTGATGAAAAGTAAACAAGTATCCTTATTTGGGATTCTTAGAGCAAATCCAACCATACTAGAAGGTGACATATGAAGTGATTATCCTTCAATTGTTGAGGGTTGAGAAATTCCTCTAGAAAATAAACCCTAAACGACTATTGGAGATACACAAGCTTGAAATTTTGCTTCTACAAGAAACAATGGGAAAATGGAGTAAGCTGGTTAAGGATTTGGAAAGGATCTTTGGGGGATAGGAGTTCAATTATGTGGTTTCTAGGGGTGATTTTAGGGGTTTGATAATGGGGTGGAAGGATAGGGGTGTAAATATACTAATCAATGGTCCTTTGAATCAGGTTTGGGATAAATGTTATTCTTGCAGGAGTTGGTAAAAGAGGTTACAATCCTAAATATTTATGGTCCTTATGCTAATACGGTAACCTATTGGGAAATTGTTTTTAGAATGGAGGTATTTAGTCAAAGGAATGTTATAGGAGAGGGAAATTTAAATTTCACATTGGGTAAATATGAGATATTGGGTACAACTACACAACCAAACCATTTGTTTGATTTCTTTATAAATGAATTGGAATCCTCGGGTGTATTGGATCTTGAGCTAGTTAAAATGTGAACAACATGGAGGAATAAGAGGGTGGGGAATGATAGGATTGATAAAATTTTGGATAGATTTGTATTATTTGAATATTTTTTGAATGATCTGGTGAGGGCCAAGTGCTTGGTTGGATTAGGTGGTGAATCACATCACTTCCCCATTTTCTAGAAATGGCATTGGTTGGGAGAAAACTTCCAAGCCCCTTTAATTTCAACTCAATTTGGTTGTAAGTAGAATGAATAGGTAGGATGGTGAATTTTCGGAGCCATATGATGGGACTAGAATTGAGACAACAAGTTTACAATTTGAAGCTAACATAAAAAGGATAAAGAAAGCAATAATGAGATTGACACATGAGAAGAGGGGAAGGGAAGAACAAGAGATAATTGATATTGAAATTGAACTTGAAGTACCATACAATCGAGATATGGTTGGATTTACAAATTAAGAATACAATACCGATGTCATTCAACTAGAGCATATGAGAAGGAAACTGACGGATGACAATGAAGCAACTTGGGGTCTAAAAAGAATAACACTTTGGCTTGAAAAAGGTGATGAAAATACCAAATAATTCCATCATTTTGCTAACCATAGGAATAATGTTAACATTATATTGAAGGTCACCAACAATTATGGGACTAAGGTGTCTAGCCATGAGGATTTTGCTAGGAATAGTGTGGAACACTTTAAGGAGATATACAAGGAAGATAATAGGGCCACTATTGCATAGGTAGTCAAAATGAAAACACTCTTCCCCAGATTTGTAAATGCTAATGATAAAGTAAGTATGATGAAGGAAGTATCCATAAAAGAGCGACAAAGAGTGTTACATTCACTTAAAAAAGAAAAATACCAGGCCTTGATAGTTGGCTTATGGAAATTTTCCTAGGATTTTATGAGACTATTGAGGAGGACCTACTAAGAGTAGTTGAAGAGACTAAGTTATAAGGGAAAATGATTGCTGCATTCAATGATAAATTTATTGCACTCATTGCTAAATATGATAACCCATCCACTTTTGAGGAGTTCGAGCCCATTTCACTATGCAATTGCATTTACAAATAGTTGTTAAAATCATCTCTTTAAGAGTAAAAAAGTTGTTGCCTCCATTTCAAGTGAACAATTTGGGTTTCTGTTAGGTAGACAAATAGATGAAGCCATATGTTTTACATAGGTCTACACTCTATTAAAACTAAGAAGTTAAAAGTAGTGGTGGTCAAGTTAGATCTATTGAAGGCCTTTAACATAACTAGCTATTTATATTTAACATCCATGCTACTCCATCTAGGGTTTTGTTTACAGTTCGTTAATTGGACTATGTGTTATGTGACTTCAATGACTTTCTTTATTTTTGATAAATGGATTAGAAACCAAGTTTTTTAGTCCTAGTAGGGGGTTCAGATAGGGATGCCCTTCGCCTCAATACATTTTTCTCATACTGACAGAAGGCTTGAGTAAGGATTTAATGGAGGCAAAGAGTATTAGTAGCTTCAAAGGTGTAAAAATTGAAAGGTCTATATATTTGTCATGTTTACTTTTTGTGGATGACACTCTTTTATTTTGAGATGGTAGTATAAGAGATGCATATAAGATACAATATATACTTGATATGTATTACATTGCAATGGGTATGAAGATAAACACTAGTAAGTCAACACTGTCTTTTATGGGGGTGGATGAAGAAGAGAGGAGATATTTAACATAGATATTTCCATATCAAACGATTGACTTATAGAATGGACTAAAGTATTTAGGTTTTTACATAAAACCAAATGAATATGTTTCAAAGGATTGGGATCGACTTATTGTAAAAATAGAGAGAAGATTATCTATATGGTGTAATAAATGTCTCTCTAGGGGAGGAAGACTTGTTCTTGTTAAATTAGTTTTAGAAGTTATTATGGTATTCTAAAGGTCTCTAAATTTCATCCTGAAAGGGGTTTTGGAGAACGCTTGAAGACTTTAATTTAGATTTATATGGTCAAGGGATAAAGAAAAAATGGGTTTCTCATGGGTAAAGTGGAAAAAAATTGCAATACCAAAAGACCTTAGTGGGTGGGACATAAAAATATTCCCCAAATTGCAAAGATGTTGGTAGATAAGAGTGTATGGATGCGCTCTGGGGACAAGTAGTAACTCAAACGTATATTGATCTTGAGGGGGTAGAAGAGTGGAATAGGAATCTACTAAAGAGCTATCACAATGTTTCTATAATCTAGAAGGTCGTGGTGTTATACTTTCCCTTGACTGGTAGATGGCTAGTGTGGAAATTAGGAAAAGGAAATAGAGTGAGATTGGGGGAAGACCCTTGGGTAGGGTGTGTGGAAACTTACAAACTTCTAGAATATTTAGTGGATACATTGCATACACAAGGATTTTTCAATTTGAGTCAAGTGGTAGATCCAAACCTTACCATAGTATGGAGACAAGAGTGGAAAACTACATATATGATTGGGTTAATTGAGGAAGATATTGTAGAATGGGAATGATACACAACAAATTTAAGGTTTATTCATGTAATAATTAAGGAGGATGAGGATCAATTGATTTGGGCCAAGAACCCAACAACATGGCTTTACACTTCCAAGGTGGGCTACAAAGTTCTATGTGAAGGGGAACAATTAGAAGAGTTGAGGTGATGGCTTAAGACAATATGCAAATTTTCAAATGTCCACTAAAAACAAGGATCTTTGTGTGGTTGACACTCAAGGATAAGGTATTAACCTCAAAAAACCTGCATAAAAGAAATATATATGTGCAAAATAGGTGCTCACTAAGCAAGGTTGATGATGAAAATATACAACACTTGATTCTCACAAGCTTGTTTACAGTTCAGGTTTGGAAAGAAGTGGAGGTTTTAATAGGTTTGAAATATGTATGGGGATGATGTACGGTGGATGAAAACTTGAAGGGTTGGTGTGAAAATACTTAAGTAAAGGTTTATAAATCCCTGTCACTAATAATTTCCTGAGGCATATGGTTGGCGAGAAACATAAGTTTGTTTGAATATAGAATAACATGTTATTTGGTGTGCATCACAAGGATTGAATATTCTAAGAAGCTTTAAGAAAAAAAAATGTTAAGGCTCCTAGATATATTATTATAGATGAAGTGGACAAATATAGGGCTTGGGCCTACTTTAACAGTGAAACTAAGGGGGAAACAAAGGTAAGTGGAGCATGGGGGATTTTATACATAAAGGGATTCACATTGTGTCAAATTCAAACTAGAAATTGGTAGAGGGATAAATAATTTTGTACAATTAGTGGCTTTAAAATTATTATTTATGCTCTTACATGTAAAAGATGTTTCCAAACTCCAAATATTTGGTGACTCACTTGTGGTCATAACTTAGATGTTAGGGATTAATTTATTAGATAAATTCTTAATATGACCCATCTTTGAAGAGGTTGTCACTATTAAATCTAGTTTTAATCAAATTAATTTTCACCATATCTATAGGGAAATAAATGAGTTAGTGGATGGTATGTAATCAAATTAATTTTCACCATATCTATAGGGAAAGAAATGAGTTAGTGGATGGTATGTCCAAGATTGGTTTCCAGCTAGCTATAGGAGAATGACATATCGAGGAAATAAAGGAGGGACACACTTCCGAATATGAGCATCCATCCTTTTTATTAATACGTTTGCTAGAGTTTTGTTATTTCTTTGATGTGATATCTTTATGGGTATTAGGAATGTATGTTGTTTTATGAGGGTTTTAAAGTATATAAGTTGTTATATGCTCTTTTAAAAAGTATTTTTTTCATGACAACGGTATATTGTTACATGTTGTTATAAGCTCTTTTAAAATGAACAATGGTATATTGTATGCGTAGATAACAATTATAGATTATGGGAGGACATAATATATATTTGTAGTATGAGAATCTATATTGTTTTTATAAGTATAAACACGTGGATCCATGTATGAGAGAATAAGGACATGCTAAATAGTAGATGAAGAATGTAACCTTGTTTTATCTATAAATAAAGTTAAGATTTTTTGGGGGAGGTAGGGGATAAAATTGAAGATAAAAGATCAAATCGAAGATAAAGTCAAGACAAACAAAAGGAAGGTCCCGTATCCTACTAAAATTAATGCGTGTTAAGCCTCCATGCATTTTGAGTTCCTTATAACTCCCAAGCAATCTCCTCATAACTCCTTTTGTTTCCCATTATAACTCCCTTCACCACATTAAAGTACATGAAAACCATAACATGCAATTTTATCATAAGATAATCAAATAAAATATATGCATGGATCTACATATAAGAAACAATTAAATGCTCACATAATCATCAAGACCATATGTGCCATGAATTGTTAAAACATAAATAAAAAACAATATAAATAAGTCTCCACAACAATCCAAAATAGTCTACTATATAAACAATAATCAATTAGTCATCGATGTGACTATGAAGTGATGGGTCCTGATTGAGATGAGGAGGATAAGCATGTAGTACCCAGAATAGACCACATAGAGGCAAATGCTTCTGGGTGCATATCTTTGAAAGATATTACCATCATCGTACCTATTTTGAACAACGAGCTGGTGAAGGTGACATGGTTGTGGTGGGGTGAATTAATAATATGGTCAATGGTGGGAGAGACATTAAACTATTTCACAAAATTAGGGGTACACCATGATCATGTCAATAACCTTGAAGAGGTAAGGATGACACTTGCATGTTCATTAATGTTTTTTTTTTTTTTTGTTGTTGTCTATAGTTACTAGTTCAAGAGTGTGAGATTCTAATTCTTTATTAAGGTGAGGTGAATTTGTAGAATTAGAATTAGAGGATGCAATTGCATCGGAATTAAGAGAAACAAGATCCAAATTCGTATTCCCCCATATATCGTTACTAGTGAAAGGTAGAGTGGGATCTAGATTCTAATCATCATGGGAAAGCAATACAAATAGGTTAATTTCTAATATACTTGGGTGGGGCTACAAATCAGACAGAAAAGGTAGTAGGGGTGGTTGAGCATCTGTATTTCTTAGCCATATTTGGATTGTTTAGGCAAGGTAGGAAAATTCATCCAAGTTTGAGTCAAGATGAATAGGATATTTATTCTCTTCCTCCTACCACCCCTCCATACATCTCGAGGTCTATTAAATTATCCCCTTTTGGGGTCGTAGGAGCCACAATTCCAAAATCTCATCTAATAAATCAAATACAAGTATATATGTGTTTTACAATTAGCTAACCTATTCAAACAATCATGCATTAACTAAATTATATTTGGATAAAAATAGGGCATATATCTAATGCATTGACTACATATCCATATTAGCTAGTTAGAGATAATGAATGAGTAAAGAGATGTATGTTGGTAGGCAATGCGGAGAATTATACTTGCAATATAGTGGACAAGTGCATTAATTATGTCAAAATAGTGATAAAAAAGCAAGTTAAATAAAACTTAAAGTATTTAACATTATAATGTAAATTGTTAATAACTTTATTTTCATAATAAAAATTAGAACTTCATGATAGATTTAATCAAACTCTATATATCATAAAAGGAGCTTGGTATTCAACATAATTCCAAAGATGTAACAATTATATAATGACTATGCATCGACATGAATTAATATGAGATACATGCTTGAATAAGTGCAATATGATATGATAGATTTAATCAAACTCTATATATCATAAAAGAAGCTTGGTCTTCAACATAATTCCAAAGATGTAACAACTATATAATGATTATGCATCGACATGAATTAATATGAGATACATGCTTGAATAAGTGCAATATGATTCCTAGAACATAAACAATATGAGATACATGCTTGAATAAGTGTAGTATGATATGATAGATTTAATCAAACTGAAGCTTGGTATTCAACATAATTCCAAAGATGTAACAACTATATAATTATTATGCATCGACATGAATTAATATGAGATACATGCTTGAATAAGTGCAATATGATTCCTAGAACATAAACATATGCCAATTCATGACATGTTCATGACATAAGCAATAAAAAATTCATAGCTTGCATGGAAAATATAATATGGGAATCAAACTTGCAAACATGTATAGGGTATGTGATTCCTAGAACATAAACATATGCCAATTCATGACATGTTCATGACATAAGCAATAAAAAACTCATAGCTTGCATGGGAAATATAATATGGGAATCAAACTTGCAAACATGTATAGGGTATGGACAAGGGTTGCGTAAGAAAGGAAGTGAGCCAATGCTAAGCCATTCGAGCTTGGCATGCTCTTTCCCTTCAATATACAAATCAATTCAATACAAGGAGAAGAGACATACAAATCATGACCTATAGGAGACGAGTAGGCCAAGGTTTATAATAAGACAAGGCATGCTGAAAACAATCGCAAATAGCCACCATAATTTCAATCTCAAATTAATGATGAAAGGCATGAGAGAAAATCAGGGCCATTAGAACATAAACCGGTGTCAAAATAACAAAGGGTGAAGCAATGGGTCCATGGCTATGGGGCCACTTTAGTGTAAATGGGGTCAAGATGAATGAACAAAGGTGAGCTCAAGTTGACATAACAACAAGGAGAATCTCAAGGCCATTCTTATGTGCTTAGAATGTATAAAATAGATTGGGACCAAAAACAACAACAATGCAATAGGCTTGTAGCTATAACATAATCATACCCAAAAGCGCATTGCAACAACAAAATGACATAACATGGCCAACATAACCATGCCCAAATGAAATTCAAGCTGGGTTATGGACATAATGGAGTAGACCGTACATAAAATTAACTCTAAACATCAATAGGGTGAAATGAATAAGGCCAAGTTGTCACACATTAATGAGACCCAACATAATATGAAAACTAAGAGTGGGTATGGGTTGAGTGAGGCTCCCCATTATCATTTCCATTTTCAACTGTAAATAGAACCAACAATGGGTTGTCAAGTCGAGACACAATCATAAATAATACTTAGCTAAAGTTGAGCATCATGACCCAAATGAGCAAAGAATTGTGAAAGGAAAGACTAAGGAACAATGTGGATACTCATTATTCTCAAACATCAACTACAAGAAACATTTAAAACTGAAAATGAGTTGAAAAAAATGTCAAACACAACTATGTTTAAATACTAGGGTAATAATTTACAGCTCAAAGACTCAAACAAATCACCAAACTATGAGTGCATGACCTGGGCTAGGTCAAGGTGAATAGAAAATGCCACAAGAAATAGGGTTACCAACTAAGACTTTACCAAAAACCAACACACAAAATTGATAACACCATCATGCAACTAAACGATCACCCAAAAACGATAATTGCATAGTTACTTGCGTTCAACATGCACATAGGAAAGACAACTTAGAAGCTCCACAATTTCTTCCCAAACATGCTTTAAACCATAGCTCAAAGAAATTTCCAATGATGGTCTATCTTAGAAAGCTTGGAACCATAAATATAGGCTCGAATTGGTTATAAAAGGGAAATAATGGTAGATGTAACATAAATCATAAGAGACCAAAACCAATGGATAAACAAAGCCAAATGAACAAGTGAATGCTACACTACATGGCCAAAAAGGTCATCGAAAGCCGATGGCGAATGGTGACAAACAAATGTGGATTAACAACCATAAATCAAGCAAGAACTAGTGCCAACCATATCATATTGAAACAAAATTGGAGGAGGGGTATGGAAATGGCTAGGTGTTGAATGATAGATTGGTTTCCAAGATCTATGTAACCAAGGACCAACACATAGTCATGATTAAAAAACCTTAACATTAGATCCAATACCAAGAAAAAATCCAATGCATGGGTGGTGAAATTTATACCACATGAAAGCCATATAAAACAACAGACCATATAATATATGCCATCCAAACATCCAATGCCAAGGAAGATACACCATAGAAGTTGCTAAGTGCTACTTCAATTGCACCATGCATTGTTACCATATGGTAAGTGCTTGCAATGTGTTGTGATTTACCATTTCTAGACCATAATTCAAAAAGGTCACTTACCATGCAAAAAATAATGTTGTCATCACAACGTTGATCAACCTAATCACCCTTGTTATCACATAGATTGTAGGTTTGGGAAAGCCTGACCTAATATACAAAGGTGAGACAAATATGGGAATACCTACCCACTATCACCTTAGATAGGTACTCCCCTCGCTTTAGTGAAGGAGAAATCCTACACAAGGGGGGAATCCTAGGTGACCCTAGGGGGAAATGAGATGTAAAGTGGAGTAATGGAAGGTGATGCCACTATAGGTCAACAAAGTGAGTAATGGAAGGTGATGCCACTATAGGTCAAGTGTAGGATGGATTTCATGAGTCTTGTAGATGGAGGATGGTTGCCAAATACCTGGGTACTTGAACCAAAGTGTTACACCAAGACAAGACAAATAAATTGAGATACAAGCCTAATAATCAAGTGGACAAGTAAGTGAAGCTTGATTTCCTATATTGGCAGCAAACAAGAATATATATCAGCAATAGTAAGAGCTTGTTACTGCTAAATTAACCATCAAAAATATCATCAAATAGTTACTGGATATTGAAGCACTAAACAAGTAGATGATGTTCCAATACTTTAGCACAAACTTTGAAGGTAAAAGAGGGTTGTTAGATAGTGTTTTCAGAGAATTATTGTAATAGCTGCTAGTTGTGGTGAAAATATTTTCTACAACAACAAATTTTAAACTACAAAGAGAAAGTAAACCGTAAAAAAGTTAGCTAATAAGTAGTAGAACGATAAAAGTGGTTTCCAAACAAATTTCTATGGTTGAAGAGCAAGTTAAAGTAAAAGATTGAGTGTGTTTGTCAAGAGTCTCTAATGACCTAGATCATTTGGATTATAACTAGAGGTTCACTAGGCCAATCAAGATGCCTTAGTGGCTTGAGCAAGATTAAGACACCAAGAAAATATTCCAACCTGAACAAATACAATATCTCATACGATGAATATCTATGGAAAGGGGTAAACGACAACTAGACATCAACTCTAAACTCAAGTATTCCAGATAAATTGAAATGCTAAGAGGCTAGAAGCTCATTCTTACTATATGTTTGAAGAAAACCACAGTTGAGCTCAACCTCAAAGATTTATGCCTGCAACTTGTCCTCAACCATCAAGATATACAAGCATATAGGAAATTATATATAATGTTAGCATATAACTAGCATAATCCATTAACATGTATAACAAATATGCCCATGGAAAGTAATAAAATATTTGCAACATATAATTGGATGAGAAAGAGTATTTCTATTAATAAAAAATCAACAGAAGTGAAAATATTAAAAACTTCCATGTCGGCACAGTTCGAAATCGAGAAACTAAGTCCCCTCTCAGCCATGGCCTTCACTCCACTTCAATCCCTTCCAAGAAAAGGAAAGATCACCGAGGAGTAATTAAGTTTCTCCTTGATCCAAATTATTTTCTACAATAA
Organism: Picea sitchensis; assembly: GCA_010110895.2. NCBI lineage: Eukaryota > Viridiplantae > Streptophyta > Pinopsida > Pinales > Pinaceae > Picea > Picea sitchensis. Next base: position 6,914 of record SNQJ01S0020374.1, on the reverse strand, counting down.
AATGAGAGCCGAGATATAATAAAGAAATGCACGTAGATATCACAGATATATCAAAGAATATAACAGAAATATATCGTGATGCAAACTATAAACATGTGATAAAGAATACACGATTTCTATTAATGAAAGAAATGTATATAGAGACTCAGAAAAATACAGAGTGAAAGACCTCGCTAGAATGGTGGCAGCCTTATCTCCTCGAAGAGATGTGATTCGCCACTCGCATCGGCAAGAAGATGATTACAATGAGGCCTCAAGGCCTCAATAAACGAATGCCAAAATTCCTAGACATCCAAAACCTAACTCTAGGGGATGAAGATGGCTAACCAAAGTCATGTGGGTCCGCTTTGGGTAAGTGAGTACATCAACTTCTAGAGGTCATAACTTTTGATACCAACATCTAATGCTTTAATGCAGGATAGCTCATGAAAGCAGCATTGTCGAGGAGATTCATTTGGGGCTCAATCATGCCTTGGCTATAATTTAGAACCTCGATCTTGAAAACCTTCATTTAGTCCCTCAAAAATGGCCCCAAAAGTTAAAACCGCTAAAAATAGTAAATTGCCAAATGGCTGAACTGCTTTTGATCCATTTGGAAAGGTGGTACCCACATCCACTCTGATCACTCCTTCTCAATATAGGGAATATCTTGGACCCAACAAAGTTCAGACTTTCAAGGACAAGGGATGCAAACTCACATGAAGTGAGATTTCTCTAGAGTGTCTTTTCTCCCAAAGTTGAATGCCTGAAGGCTTGTATATGGCTCAATTTATAGTCTCCTAATGGAATTGAAGGGTTGAGTTGGAGTGTTTCTAGTATATGGAAGGTCAAGGATCATGGATCTCGTGACCATGGCGTGGAAACCTGACATATTTTTAATTTTTGAGCAAAAAGCCCGATGTATGTTGATTGTAATGGAGCAACCTGCGTATATGCAATTTGTCTAACTGTAACCCGTGTATATGTGCAAAAATTTGAATTTTTTACTCTGGAATGAACAAAAAATGGGAACTTGAGTCTCCAGAGGGAATTGGAAGGCCACCAAAGCAAGATGCATGGAGTGTGGCAAAAATTGCTATAACAATATCTCTCAAAATCACATGTACCAATGAAAACAATTTATTTCTCCAATGGAAAATTAGATTAGTGCCTTTCCAAATGGGTTATGGATTCTTCTTGTATTAGTTTAAGTCTACCACTTCTCTAGGGGTGTAATCCCTTTTATTCCCTAGAGCAAGTATCCCTAACAAGGTAAATCTAGGAGGGTGTAAACCCTTTTACTCCTCCTAGCAACCTTCACAATGGATTATTCAATAAAAAATAATGATAAACTTGGTGGAGGGTGTATGCCCTTATACTCCTCTAAGGATCTAGCTAAGAACAACCATGGAACAAGTAATAAGAACTAACAATATGCAGATTTTTCTTACCAATTCCAAGAAACATGCAAGACAAACCCTAGTTTACCAAGTAATTCCATCCACATAGCTAAAGAATATCCTCCAATAGATAGTGCACCACTTAGCTCCAATAGACAAGTATTAACCATAACATTCAAGAGAGAGAAATGATTTTTTCCCAAGAGGGGTGGAAATTTCAGCCAAGTAGCTCCTCTCACATGAGAGAGCTATATCAAAATGAAATGAATTTGATCCTTATTTATACAAAACCTTTAAAAAGTGTTTTTCTACATTTAGTTAGGGTAAAACACAAAATAAGGGGGCCATACCCCTTTATTTTTCCCCTTTACAAAGTAATTTGATTTTAACATTAAAATTTGCACAAAAAGAAACCCTAAGGGTGACGTCAACCCCTTCTAGGGTGACATCTCGACGCATTTAGCAAGTCGTTGAGAAATAAGAGGAAGTTTTTGGGCCTCCTAAGGCCTTCCCTTCAAATGCAAGGGTATTCTCCATGGTGCAAGGGAACCTCCTCATCACAAGGTGCCAAGTGTCCATCAAATCATCATCATCACCACCAAACCCTAGCCCTAATCAAGATGTCAAGCCCCAAAAGTGTGGTGTAAGGCATCCAAAGGAAATTTGTTAGGATAGATAGGGCTATGTGTTAGCTCCAAGGTCTTCTCTCTTTCCTATATATTTCCCCCAAAGTCTAGGTCATGGCATCCAACTTGTGGGCATCTTGCCCCAGTGAAGGCCCAAGCTGGGCATGTTCCTTCGAAACATCCATCAGACAAGGTCCTGCAAAGACAGTTGGGTGCACCCTCCAAGGGTATCAAGTCAAATGTATCATGGCAAGTAAAATAACATTTAATACAAAATCCACCTAAAGATTTGCATTAAAACTAATTCATCAAATTAAACAAGTTCTCAAAGACCCTATGCAATTTTCCAAGTTTAGGTGTGGGAGAGTTGTCAAGGTGACCTATTGGGTGAGTCATTACTTAAGTCAAGGAGTGTTTTGTAGGTGGAAACCTCTCTAATTCATGTGGAGGAGATGAAGTGGATGGGGGTAAGACTTTTGGGCATGGAGTTCATGACATACAAGGGTTCATATTGTCTCATTTATGGGTTCCTTTGTAGAGGGTGTGTTGCACCTTCCTTTTCAATGCATCCTTTTTCCAAGCCCATTTATTTTCCATTAATTAATTAAATTCCAAAACAATTGGGTACTCGAAAAGGGAGATATAAGACTTGGGATGCAGTACCACAATGTCACTTGAAGGAACAGGTACAAAGAGTTTCACAGGGGTAAAGGAAAGGTTGTAACACACTTGTGTAGATCCCTCAACAAGTGGGATGTTTCTATAATATGGAATTGTTTCTTGTCAGTATTTGATTTTTTAGGAGAAAAGTTTCATCGTTCTCAAGACCTTCTTGGGTGAGCATCTGGAAGGTTATGGTTTTGGATTTTATCTTTTTCCAGCTGAATTCCCTCTCGGCCTTCAACCCCTTATTCCCATGAAATGAGGTACAATCCCTTCTTGGGTCAGTACACTCGAAAATCCAAAAAAACAAGGAAACAAAAGGGATGAAGTGTGAAAAATGATAAGTATGATCAGTAATGGCACAATGACTCGTCAATAGGACCTCCCAATAACAAACCCATTCCCAAGGGTGACCAATTACTAGAGCACAATGTCAACCACCAATGTGAAACATGGCAAAGTGCATAATTTCCAAGCATACGTTCTATAATCAAAATAAGGTTTAAATGCAACATACTCAAATGCCTCAAGTATTAAAGTGACACTTATTGCAATACCTAACTTTTGAATCATGGAGCAAGACCCATTGTCTTCTAGAAGAAAGATGAATTCCATCGTGACGAATCTAGGATGTGTGGTGTTGAAGTGGGTCTCTTTCTGTGAATGCAAACGTTTCCAATCATCTGTCTCTCGGTACTCCATGTATGCAACCTGAGGGCCTCACGACATCATCTCTTTAGTTATCCCTAGAAATTGGGGATAACAACTCTTATGACCATTTTTTATTTTGATTTTCACCCTAAGGAATCACCCAATAAGCCCATGGAGCTCTTAAAAAAATGCATAGGTGGAAACCATTAGAACCCAATATTGCAATTAGAACTTGCATCGTGTCTTACTCAACATAACAATAAGACAAATTCCACCTATAATGGTGCTTCCAAAATGTCATCCTATGAGGTAGTATATGGAAAAAAAACTCCATCCATGGTCTCATACTTACTAGGCACATCCAAGGTATGGGAGGTGGAAAAGACCCTAAACACCTTTGTTGACATTCTCTGCACACTCAATGACAATTTCGTATTAGCTCATAATAGAATGAAGAAATAGGTTGATCAAGATCAATCTGAGCGACACTTTGAAGAAGGGGATAAGGTGTTTCTTTGTCTCCATCCTTATAAGTAGATATATCTCAAGGAGAACTACTACTAGAATTTCACACCTAGGTTTAATGGAACCTATACAATACTCAAACATATTAAAAAAATTGGATATCTGAGCCCACTCTAAGATCCACCCATGATTTCATGTTTCATGCTTGAAGAAAATTTGGCAACAATAAATTAATTCATTTAGACCATCCTCCCATAACTTGATGAATATCGTTTCATTAAGTTGCATCTGGAGGCAGTCTTGGTCAAAAGAGAAAATCATTTATGCCAATGCATTATCCAATACATCTCCATCTACTGAAAGGATACCCAACACAAAGATTCCACTTGATAACTACTTGTGATCCTACAACAATTTTAACATCTCTAACATTGAGGACAGTGTTACTTTTGAAGGGGGAGGGTAGGTTAAGGTCCTATCCTAACTCCCCTAGTTGATGGAGTAGGTTGTTACTTAAGTATAGTGTCCATATTTATTAAATAAGGTCCACTAGGTAGTTGGTTTATCCTCATTAATGAAGGTCCACTAGGTGGTTAAGGTTTGGGATAGATATAAACTATTTATAGAGGAAAAAGTAATGTAATTGGATTCAAAGTGATTGATATTGTATTGGAGCTCTACTCAATTGGAGGTTTCCCCCTCGAAGACACAAGCGAGAATTGCTTCTTATTCATAATATCAATAAAGGTTTGCATATTTTTGTAAAGGACCTAGCTCAAAGTCATTTTCCTATTAGCAAGAAATGGATATAGAGTGCTCCCTCCTACCTTCATTCTCATGGGGTGGAATCGTATGCCTAGATGCAATGTTTCTATTGATTATTTGGCCTCTCCTCTTTACTATTTTTATCCAACAAAAGGATCTTTATAACAAGCAATAGATAAACCCCATCCCCTTCAATGATTATTAGTGGAACTCAAGTGTTTCAAATCTCCTCATAATGTTCATGCAACACCCTAGTTTGAAGTTTTGTGTGGGGATGGTATTGTGAGAGGTGGAGGAATTTTCCTGATTGGTTTTCTAGACATTGATCTAATGGGTGGAGGATGAGGAGGAGAGGATATCTATGGGTATTTTAGGGAAAATGTCTTATTCTCCTAGACCTCATATGATCAACCATTGGTCTGGGAAAAGGGGATTAGTTGTTTTTTTCTCTCCAAGGAATTGACATGGGTCCACTTTTTAGCTAATTTCAATTCCATCATCACCATGATTATATCCCCTATGACCCCAATAAAATGAAAAGAACAATTATGTGAAACAATGGTTGTCTTACAACATCAATAAAATGGGGATTCTAATGGGTTTGAGAGTGCCCATTGTTTCAACTTTTAGGGGATCACAAAGTTAGTGGAGGAGGGGGAAAATATGGAAAATTAGATGGCAAGTATATAGTAAATGTATGGGATTAGAGCCAAAGGAATTAGGGGTTTAAGAAACTAAATTTGGGGGCTAGTAATGGGGGCTTATCTAGACAACATATGGGAAATAGACAATGATATGAAGCATTGAATGAACATATGAAGGTATGGAAATTATGTTTCACATGGATAAAGAGGAGATAAAATATGATATTTTGTAGTCATATTTTTTGTCCAATATTGTGGATAGAGCCCCAATAAAAAATTATCAACAATGAACTGCAAGTCATGATTTGGATTGAACAATAAGAGTTACTCCTTGCATACACAAATCTCTAGATTTACTCTACCATGAACACACCCAAGAGACCATTAATATATAATCTTGCATTAAGAATAAATCTGCAAAGAAACATCAAAAAATTCCCTTAGAAGACTCAACTAATTGAGCCAAGAAGAGAAGGGAGGAATAAGATGGATAATGGAGATAATCTATGCACTCATGCTATTATATCGTTGGTGGTGTTACCCCCCCATGCCTGGGAGTAACTGGAGGAGATCATGTCTCATGGGACACAATGGAGAGCATGATGCCGACCATGATGATGATCAACATGTCCAAATATAATAGACCGATAGTCCCGATCATTCACCTTTACAACTATAGGTCAACCAAGGCTCATCACATCCAAGAAACCAAGAGTATGGGAGATGGTAAGCCATCGTCACCATGAGATATGCTATTCCTTATTTCATGCAAAGTGTTGTGCTTAATTTTTTAGGCACGAGGATGATGATCTTTGGTTGAAGTTGGATAATGGATCACTCATTTGGGAAATTGTGTTAGTTGCCTTGCTTCATGTTGGTTTTCAATTTATATTCCCTAGTGTCATGTTCTCACCAATTGGGGAAAAGAGGTACTACTAGGGAGCCCCCACAAAGGTAACATTCTGCTCCCCATCATATTTAACACTTTCCATCATGGAGCCTCTCATAGTGTACCAAAATTCGGTAATGGGTCATGGTCCATTCTCTCATGAGAAGAGGGGATGAAGGCCCAAAGGTTTATTGCAACTTCTAATGAAAGAATAATAAAATGATGCTAAAGAAAGAAAGGAATGATACCAAAAAAGGACTAACAAAATCGAGTCCAAACTTGAGCTCTACTCTTTTAGTGCTCACCTCGGTCCCAGATAGAAATGATAAAGATTGAAACCTTATAAAAGGGGACTTGCAAATATGATAAAGCAGACTAGAAATATGGATGATAAAGGGGTTTGGAAAAAACATAGCATAAATATGGGGTATCTCAAGATCAAGCACACCCTCCAAAAAGGTGCTCATAGAAATGGATTTAATGACACCATGATCCATGAAGTAAGCCCTAAAACCATATCACTATCACACTTACTCTTGAAGGGTTTTTACTTTCCCTGTCACTCTCGGGACCTATCCCTCTACCAGGGTTATTTTGTTTCTTGTCTAGGTGGCACACCTAATAGGTTTGGATGGAGGCCCTCCCATACTTAAACTTGTCAACTCACATGGGGTCTTGGGTCGGTGTGATGTTTGAAGGGGATACTGAGGTGAATTGTCTTATATGGGTTATGTATTAAGTTACAACTTACTTTGCATGCTTTAAGGACTATTTTTTCTTATGAAACTTGGCTAACAATGTTCTATGCTTTGATTTGTCTTGGATGGCCCTG
>SNQJ01S0020373.1:69769-85530 GCA_010110895.2 Picea sitchensis | reverse complement strand
TAAGTTTCACTTTCAATTAATTTAATACAGCAATATGTCCCTTTCCCATAAAGATGATGCCACTTTATTACATAATTCCTTGATCATATGTATAGACTATTCATTGAATATCTTAATCTGCCTTTACTTTGATCGGTTCGTTTTGTTGTGATCTGGACGGGACGAGAGCATTGAAGAAAAGCTTGGAACAACAGAGATCTAAGGAGAGCGTTCATAAGGTATGTCGATAATCCTTACCTCTTAGTTCATTCAATAGGCTAGATCTAGGGAAAGTGTATTATTTTGTCATGCTTTGTTCTAGATACCAGGTGGATCTAGGGAGATCGGTTAGTGTCCGCACCTACGGATTTATCCTATAACAATGGTCTTGATTGTGTATTAAGTAAAGTCCAATGGGACAAGTATATCCCAGTATCTATTATTTGGGAGGACACAAATACCATGCGTCAACTCTCGAGATTGACCGCCACTTTTTACTAGACTATAACATCAAGAAAAAGTTTCCTAAAGAGTGGGTGTATGTAATGCCCCACATTTTGGCATTAGGCAGTTAGAACTCTAATTTTTACTCATATTGGTAAATCATGTTCTTAGTATATGTTTGAAATCAATTAAATTAATGAATACATTTGATATGTGGACACATGAACCAATTCATGTGTTGAAAATATATGGTTTTAGCATTATATGTTCATGATGATGATAATTATGTAATTCCTTTCAAACATGTAAATCTGATCCGGATTATTTTCGGCACAAAATGAGAGCGGAGATATAATAAATCAATGTACAGAGATATCTCGGATATCCAATAATATAACATAAATGTATCATATATTCAACCATAAACACAAAGATACAGTAATACACAATTTTCTATTAATGAGCGAAAATATACAAAGACTGTAAAAATACAGAGTGAAAGACTCGCTAGAATGGTGGCAGGTATCTCTGAGAAGAGATGTGATGGCTACTCCCATCCCTGAGAAGATGATTTTACAATGAAGCTCTAAAGCCCTTTTTATCATAAATAAAATCCAAAACCCTAACCCTGAAAGATAAAGATCCAACAGTTTTGTGGACCCCGTTTTGGGTAGTTTGGTGTATCAACTTCCTGGGGGCGTAACTTTGGCATATGATCTCCATTTGGAGCACACGGTAGCTCGTTGAAAAGGTATAATCGAGGAGATTCATTTTGGGGGCTCAATCAGAGCCTTCAGTTATCATTGAGAATATCGACCCAGAAAAACCTTCATTTAGGCCCTCAAAATGGCCTCGAAAGTTAAAAAATGCTAAAAATAGTAAATTACCAAAATTGCCAAAAAATTGTTTTGAGCCAGTTGGAAAAGGTGGGTGGCCACTGATATCCACCTAGATCAATCGTCCCTCCTTAGGAAAAAATGGTCTCCATTTCGTTGAGTTCCTGGGGGAGAGGGAAAAGCGTTTGTTGAATCTGTATCTTGATGAGTTGCTTGTCTTGTTGGAGAAGTTGCATTGCTTAGCTTGTTGAAGGTTGTCAAGAACCTATGGCTGGAAGGGTTGGACATTTTAAACCAGTATAGATACATGAGATTCTTGTGTATAGAAGGAATCTTTACACTTTTCTGCAATCTTGTCGACCTTCTTCTGTTGGATAGAAGGTGCTTAGACTGAGGCTACAGTGGTGTTATTTTGTTCATGCTTTGAACAGACTGTGAAGAAGCTCAATTTGGTAGTATGATATACTACCTTGCGACATTATTTAGGTGGGAAAATAGTCATAATTACCTCTGGTATCCTTTAGAGATGACCCCACAAACTAACAATGACACTATGAGGTCGAGACTCATAAACAACATGGCATTTCCACATATATGGTTGGCCCAAGAGAAAATCACATACATCCAGTGGGGAAACATCACATAATACCTCATCCTTGAAGGGATGGATTTTGTATGAAAATTGACATTGTTGGCTGACACGAAGATCTCGTCCCTGGCGAAGCCATCTGATGTTGTATCGTTGCGGGTGTGGTGTTGTCGACAATCCCAACTGTTTGAAGACATCTGCTGAGATGAGGTTCTTGTGTCTTCTATTATCAACAATAAAATGCAGTGGGGTCCCTTTCACCCACATATGTGAATGAAAAAGGTGTTCCCCCTCTTAAGGATCTGTTGGTTCTTCTGATTGAATTCTTGCAGTCGTGACTGTTGGGGTCCGGTATATCGTCTAGATTTACCACCTAATACATTTAATTTGTCAAACCAGAGGCCTGAATTTTTTACAGGCTACCATGCACTGTATGTGAAAACCGTGCTTCTTTCAATATTGATCATGCAAATAAAAAATCATTGCATTAAAATATAGAACAGAAACTAGATTATTGGTGCTAAAACATAAATAACTGTAACATTCAAATAAAGCAGGAAAACTGTAAATGAAGCAGAACACACAGATCTAACAGATTCCACACAAAACCACAACAAAACTATATCATAATCCTACAACACCTGACCACAAGAGTGGGCCCAACTCCCCGATCAGGGCTGCAGTGAACTAACTGCCACGAAAACTCAGAAACTCAAAAGAAATTCAATTTTCATTAAATAAAACAGGATTACATAGGTTGTAGTCTTGATATAGGACAACTCCTCGCTAGCTGACTGACTAGATAATCCCGTATCTATCTATGTTCATCCTTTTATACAATTCGTGGAGCACAGAGCATCCCAAGATTAGGGTAACAGCTCTTCCTAAAATTACACAAAGGCTGAACTGATTAACAAAACCTAATGTTGGACCATGGAATAGGTCCTCTTTTGCACCTTCAACCCGCAGACTGTACTGCATCCTTGACCGCATCATCTTTCCAGACTGTGTTTGCTCTATTCCTACGAGATTTTAGATATTAGTGATTCACTTTGGTAAACCCCCAACCAATCTCTAACGTTTTTGAACTAATACACACAATGACATAATAGAGGTGCATTCTTACCCTTGTGGTTACACACAATAGCTCAAGGAATATAGAAATGGAGGTAAATAAGGATAGAAAAAGGTGGTAGAAAACAAGCAATTTCATGGGCCAACAGGGACAATAGCAGTGGGGTCTGCATCGATGATCTATCTTTTACCAGTATTTTCATAATCATATTTTGAATCAGGGTTCGACTCCTTGTCTTTGATCTCAGCCACCAATGATTGTTTTGAGCGACATTCATCGGTGCTGTTTCAAGGGATTTTCTGGAAATCGCACCATTTTTCGATGTCCTTCTTCGCCTTCCTGTGACCCTTCTTTTCCTGTGGCTTAGACTGGTTTTTAGGAAGTTATTTGTTAGAGCCATCTTTATCATACTTTGGTTGTTGTGTATTTTCATATCCGAACTCCCGTTTGTTCTGGTGCCTAAATTTCTACTCAATTTTAACAACATATCGATACGCAACACCGAGTGATGAGATATCCAAAAAATCCATTTCAATTTGGATGTATCTGTGTAGAGCCCTGCGGTATTTCAGAACCAAATGTCACTCGGAATATTTGATACCCATATTGGTGTGCAAGGTATGGAAGGTATTGGTGAACTCTGGCACTGCTTTGTCCCTCTCTTGCCACAATGTGGTGCATCTCACGTATTAGTCTTCATAGTTTCCAATAAGGTAATATTTTTCCCTGACTGCATCCACAAAAAAAACCAAGTGGGATCGGCCCCATATATTCCGGACTCCTCTGTGGAAATTTTCTCCCAGAAAGTTTCCCACCAATGTTTGACATGGGGAGAGCCTTAAGGAGTGTGAAGGTGATCTTTTCCCTGTCAGAAAAATGATGAATAGAGAAATAACATTCTAACAGATTTAACCATTTATCTAGGGAATCCGCATCTATCTAGCCTTCAAATATGGGAATATCAAAATTAACTTGTACCATTAAAGGTGAGGTGCCTCCAAAGTGGTTGCTTGATGAATACATGCTTGATGTTATCGACAGGCGTTGAAGGATGTGGGAAAAATTCTCCATCATTTCGTCCCTTTGCCGCATGAGATCTTGCTCAAGCAACAGATTAATAGAATCTTTTTCTCTGTCATTTTTATTTTCTTCCACCATGGAGGGTTTCTTGGGTGTGCGAGATTGATTTTCCTCAAGAGTTGAAAGCTTGAGACCCAACTTGCTATACTCAGAACTCATCGGGGACATGCACTGAAAAACGATCAAGAGCATCTTGCTCTAATACCACTGATCCATATTATTTTCGGCACGAAATGAGAGCAGAGATATAATAAATAAATGTACAGAGATATCTCATATATCCAATAATATAATAGAAATGTATCAGAGATGCAACCATAAACACATGGATACAGTAATACACAATTTTCTATTAATGAGCGAAAATATACAAAGACTGTAAAAATACTGAGTGAAAGACTCACTAGAATGGTGGCATCTTATCTCTGAGAAGAGATGTGATGGCTACTTGCATCCGTGAGAAGATGATTTTACAATGAGGCTCCAAAGGCCTTTTTATCATAAAGAAAATCCAAAACCCTAACCCTGGAAGATGAAAATCCAACAGTTTTGTGGACCCCGTTTTGGGTAGTTTCGTGTATCAACTTCCCAAGGGCGTAACTTTGGCATATGATCTCCATTTGGGGCACACGATAGCTTGTTGAAAAGGTATCATCGAGGATATTTATTTTGGGTGTTAAATCAAAGCCTTCAGATATCATTGAGAAGCTCTATCCCAAAAAACCTTCATTTAGGCCCTCAAAATGGCCCTAGAAGTTAAAAAATGTTAAAAATAGTAAATTACCAAAATTGCCAGAAAATTGTTTTGAGCTAGTTGTGATAGGTGGGTGGCCACCGATATCCACCTGGATCAAAATCAAAATTTGAAATTTTGATACATGGATACCAGTTCATTTTTTATGCTATGTATGTATATGGATGTAATGCACGGTGTAACAAATATATGTTGTTTATTTGAACATCAATACATAAGATAATTTATTTGAAAGTCTTAATCCATGATTTCATTTGTACATATGGAAAGAATCAAACATGCACAACCTTTTTTCCTACTCCAAGATATACACTTCAAGTAATTTCAAAACACTAGATCTAAACTAATTTCAAGTTAAGTAATTCACCACCAACTCCTAGATCTTTACATAACAAACATGCATAATAGTAACACAAGGAATTGAGAGGGAAAAACAGTAGATTTATATTAAAATAAATGTGTGTACAATAAGAAAACCATACTTGATCTTGCTACAACACCTCCATCACTCAGATCTAGGTCCCTCCATAATTTTCCACAAGGACACAACTTCTCCTTAGTAAATGGATCTTGTTTTATCACTATGGTTTGGAAGATCTAGAAACATATAGCATCACCACTCTCATGGTGAGACCTATCTAGAGAGCTATAAGGGCTCTCTCAAGAAGATAACCATGGATTAAAGGATATTGTAAAGGATCATCACAAATTTGACCAACATAAGGGTGAGAACCATAAATATAAATGTATCAATATCACCAAGAACCTCTCATTTATAGGCTTAGATATTATTCATAATAGATGGAGATAGAAATCATGTCCCTATAAGTGTGTAGCCTCAAAAAAAATCTACTTGAGATTTTCACCTGTGATGTTTTGGACCATTATATCTTGTGCATATGGTCTACTCACTAAAAAACATGCACATGCATAGGTTGGACCATTGGAGACAATGTGCATCAATATCTGTGTGCTAGTTTCACTACTGCAACTAGCACACACAAAACAAACTATACTAGATTTGGTTCAAGCAATATGAAACCCTCTGATCTGGAATATGTCGATGGCCATACTCAACTCTAATGCACTAAAGGACCAAAAATAAGTGTAACAAGCATTGTTATCAAAATCATTAATTTTATTAGTGATTTGTGTCTACTGACAGAAAGAGAGAGAAGTATGTCATTTTACTGAAAAAACATGGGGCATTCCTCATAACACAAAGTGTGGGGAGAAAAAAATGTTTTACTCTAGATCAAGAGACACATTTACTGAGAATTCTATTAAGCGGAATGTATTTATTCTCTTTTTTGCTTTCTATGAAATTGTGGTATATACTAAACATTTTGCAACCATATTTACTAAAGTACTTCCAATATTTGTTTCGATATCGATGGAACTTGATAATTTTTTTGGGCTAGAGGGGTTCTCACCCCACTTATATAAGACATGTTGGCATATCATAAAAGGTGACCTAAGGTGTATATTGGAAGGATAGAGGAGGTAGGCCAATTTGGAAGAGGAATTTGCATGGAAGGTTAGTCCTAATCAATTATCTGGGGCCAAGGAGAGAACACTTTATAAGTTGGGCCTCTCTAAATCCTCTATTAAATTTGTAACCCAAGGTGAAAACTTTATGAAATCTTCTTAAAGGGGAAGCTCCTCTCAAATTTCCATAACGAGATGTTAGGACCCAAAGAGAAAAAGTATGAGATCAATGTCAAAATAGGCGATGAGGTGTAGCTCCTCCATCTTCAGCTTATCCCTCCTCCTTGAATATTGTCGAAAAGCTTGGGAGAGATGGTATACCAAAATTTAACTTCTTATACTAGTTGATGGTGTAGAACAAACTACTTACCTATAAGAATCTAAGGAAAAGAGGAATACAAGTCACAAGTTCCATTAATTTTGTTTGTTGAAAACCCATTGTAGCATGTTCATCATGACCATATTGAATAATATCACTCTATGTATTAAAAGTATCCTAAAGTCTAACATCCACAATATCATTTGGAAAAGAAACATCACATACAACTTTTGCCTTTGAAAAGGTTTCTAAAAATGTATCGATGATAGCATCATCAAGATCATCAAAGCAAGTTATGGTAATAGCAATCATAGGCCAAAACCAATCATTACTTCTCTACATGGAGCCACATAATCTCAACAACTATTTTTTAGTGGTCAAAGAGGCAAGTCAAATCCCTCATGAGAGAGTTATGCTTCTCTTTATATAGTTATGCTTCTCTTTCTAGAGAGAGTTAATCTTCTCTTTTTAGTAGTAAAAGAGGCAAGTCAAATCCCTCATGAGAGAGTTATGCTTCTTGATTTCATTGTATCATTTTAGATATCTCGCTATATTCTTACAATCCTAGCTAACTATATATCTGATTCGATTGACTAAAGGTAAAACCAAACATGTACCTATTATATATCTCTTCCTCGAGTGAGGGAAGCGTAGGACAAATAGAGGGAAATGTGACTGTATCTAGTAGATATGATACGCGAACAAGGACCAGAGGTGAAAAAGTTAGAAGAAAATTTCATAGACGCATGGAATTTTTTCTTGCCGAAGGAGGATCATTCTCTTATGATGATGAGGGCATAGGAGACATAGAGGTTCCACTTAGGTATAAGAATCTGGTGAAACAATGGGTACCTAAGGAACTGCCTTCGTTAGACACTGACTTCATTATCAACAATAGGACATATCATATTGCACCATCCTCCCTGCATGGCCTAGGGCTATTTTCCATGGATTGAATAAATGTGAAATAAAATACAATAACTGAATGAATGGGCTATGTTGAACCGTGTTACAATTATAACAACTGGATGCGGTTGTTATGGTACATGCGAACTATGCGGAGATATGCACTCGCCGCAAATTATATACAGTTCATAAACAACGATAAAAATAAGGGAGAAACTATCTATATTGATGGAAGACCTAAAGCTTCTAGAAATATCACAGGGTTTATAAACAACACACAACCCAAGACAAAAAACAAGCAACCAAAATTGCATATATGAGGGATGCGAAGAGAATCGGGTAGTCGTGTGTGCAATAAAAAAGATATCTCTCGGAGGAGAGTTATTAGTGGATTACCATTTGAATCGAATAGAAACATCGACTAATAGTGTGTGGGTACTTATGCAACACCTCTTTAAGCAACATCTACTTATTGCATTATGTTTTTTTTTATCTCCAACAATGTTTTAAATATTTCACGGTACTAATTTTATAATAATGTGGGAGGTTGATCGTGAGGTTGACTTTATTTGGGTGAAAATCAGTTTTTTTGTTATCGTTGACAATTTTTAAAATATTTGGGGGTTCTATTTATATTATAATGTGGCATGATGATCATGGAAAAGGGTCAGCCACATAACATGTAAATGATCATTTAGATTTATGTGGTGAGAGATTTGTTTAGAAATTATCGGAAGAACCACAGTGTTTTTGATAGCTTGTCGATGTTTCGGATCCACGACATTTCGGATTTTTTTTTTGAATATGGATCCTTTTGTGGATCCGAAACGTCAACAAGCTATCAAAAACATTATGGTTCTTCCGACAATTTCTAAACATGTAAATGATTATCAAATTCGAATTTGATTTTACGTGAATTTTATTATTTGTTTATATAATTTTATTTGTGTGGCGATCAATTATTTCATTTGTTTATATAACTGACATAACATTGATTTTGTTGAAATTATATGTAGTTTTCAGGCCATGTTGATCATGATTCCGCTAATGAGGAGGGGTTGTATTAATCGCCTGATTCGATGGTATTGATAAAAATAATTATATCATTATAGAGAACAAGGAACTTGATATCTTGTTAGACTGTCCAAATCAAACTCCTGACATCCTAGAAAGGATCAATCTGCTTATGTCACATCTTAACACATATAAGGTAATAACCATAATTTAAATTTATTGTTTTTAATGTACTCATATGTTCAATTATGAAAGTATGTTTTTTAACTTTTACATTATCTCGTGAAAAAACATTTTCTTTCTTATAAAGATATTTTTGGAGCCAGTTCAACCCGATGTTGGTAGTAGTGGTGTTGCAGAGACATGACATAGTCCTGACGTGGGCCGTCATGTAGCTTCTAGAGTATTGTTTACTTCTCCATCTTCCACACCTTTAGATAGGATCCATGACACGCACCGTCAGGCATCCACACAACGGTCAGGATCTAGAGGTGGTGATAGAGATGAGGTCGATGTTGTGGTTGATATGGTTGCATTTCCTGGAGCTAGATGTGTGACCAGCACGTGAACCCTTCCATGCACATTTTTGGTTGACGATAGCGAAATTCCATTAAAACAAATAAGACTCCCATGAAGTTTTTTATATTTTAATTGTTTCATGTTGTCCATCTCATACAAATCATCTAGATTATTATGTTTAAATTAATGATCATATTTTTTTGTGTGTAGGAAATGACCATTTTTATAGGCACCTAGAGAGTAAGGCCTTGTTGATTTTTGGGGAAACCTTACGCATGAGGTGGAATTTCCAGAATTCCAATGTCAAAAAAGAACTTATGGATTATCTTGAAGGCCTCTTTGGAGTAGACACCTTCAATAAAAAAAAATGGTCACCTCTGTAGTGGACGAATATTTAAAATATGCACGGGATGTTTATAGACGAAACTTGGTAGGAAACCCTAGGTATGAGCATTCTCCCTCGATTCTAGAGAGGGAGTGGAAGGAGATCATTGATGATGCAAAAGAAAATATATTGAAAAAATCAAGAGAAAAAATAACTGGTACCCTAAGGTAAATTACAATATTTTGATTTCAATACCTTTAATTTTCTTTATATCTAAATAAAAGTGTGGTATATAACATACTTGAAACTTTTGATGATAGGTTTCCTAACACTTTGAAGGCAACCAAAGCAAGGATTGTCAACCATGTACAACACAAGATAGGCTAGGGTGACTACTTGAGGTTTCAGTCACAAATCATAAGTACCCAAACATATTAAGAATACTATTTGTATCGGCTTAACACTTTCAGGTAATTGCAACAAAAAAATTAAAAAAAACATACTCTTATGCAATGCAGGGCGACAACTTCAGAACTGAAACCATGGAGGAAGACCTCCAACTTGGTTACAAGTATGGATATAAATCCATGTTTGATCGTAGGAAAAGCATGGGGCAAACCCCAACATCCGGTTTGCAGGATAAGGTAAATAAAAATCAGTCCACATTAGCCTTTCATTACTTATAAAATACGTAAATGTTTGATACCGTCCATAACTTTAATGTCTTACTTTGTTAATCATGGGAGCAACACTATCAACGAAACCATTAGTACTATACAATAGAGTGTTGATAGTGTAGCGAGGCTAGAAGATCATGGTGTTCCCCATCATCCCCATCCCAATGGGGTGCAGCCCCAATATGTTCCTATGATTGAGGCCCACGATGGTAAAATGGTTGTATATTAATCATATACTTAATAATTTTGTACTTATAAATTGTGTACTTCTATTTTTTATTACTTATACATTTACAGTTTTGTCCTTATAATTTTTTTAATTTCAATGGTAGATAATGTCGTAGTTGAGCCTCATCAACATGAATATCAGGGGAACAGGGCAGCCATTCCAACGGTGCCGACTAATGGACCAGGGAAATAATTACATTGTTGAGTTTTTTTTTAATATTAATGAACTTCTTCAATGATATTTAAAAATGGGCCATATAAATTTAATATATTTTTTTTGTAGGTCACAGTAGCCTCCACGTCGTGGGTATGAGACTAGGCATGCTCAATGTGAAAGTATTGAAGCAACACCAAATGCTAAAGAGCACCCAGTAAACGAAGACATGGAGATTGATGAATTACTTAAGAACTGGAAAATACAAAAGAAGACTAAAAGAAATTGATGATGTATAATAATTTTATAAGACAGATAGATGTACATTATATAGCTAGTATATTTGGAACATATTTTGAATGATAAATCTCATTTATAAAAAATATTTTTTTATGACATATGCCTTTGAATGATAAACCTCATTTATAGATTTACAATCGTTTTTTATCAATTTTGAATATTTTTAATGCATATTTTTTAGTAGAATATAGATTGGGTATTGGGAAAATGAGAGTGATGTGGGGGGGGAGGGGCCATAGGAGCTTCCAGCTTCACATGTTTTTCCATGTTCATTAGAGAGAAATTTATTGGAGCAATTTATTCTTGGAGAAAACCTCTCTCGATCGAACGGAGAAACAACATAGTCAATGTTGACTTTGTTGTTGCTCCTTCGGATTGAGGGAGGTTTTCTCCAAGATCAGATGTCTCCAATAAATTATTCTCGAAACCAAGTGGATATTATTCAGGTCGTCGCATCTAATATGTGTGTGTTTGTGTGTGTGTGTCACTATTTAATCTCCTCTCATATGGAATTTACAAAAAAAAATATCAATGGTGTTTACTATTTGCAATCTTGTCGGTTTTAATTTCTATTAGGATTTGTTGACATGTCTTAAAAGTATTTTTTGGTTTTTACTAAAAAATAAATATAATTACTTTTTTATTTACTACACTATGCAGTTCACACATTTGTAGATGCTCTAGATGTTGTATCAATGCAATGCTACACATTAGAATATCAAATATTGAGTATGTCTTGTCTTTTTTCTTATTTTTATGACTTCTTAAGGTTCATTTTATTTATTTATTTTTACATTACCATCATTTGTGGGCCAGTATGGGGCCAATCATTCTATCAAATGATCCACACCCAAGCATGTAGCATATATGATTCCCTTTAGTTCATCATATCATATGATTCACACATCTAATCTAATACTTCAACTTGGTTTTTTATGGTTGTGTATAAGTAATCCCGTAGATATCATAGTATAAGAATAACCATAATTATGCAATAGAGTATTTGAAATGAATGAGATATAGATACCAGTTCCGAGTAGAAGAACATGATAGCTCGATGACTGTCAAGGAATAAGATAAGCACATGGAATTCGTACTAGTAACTCCATTGTATCAACTTAGAGTACTAGTATATTGAGTGTGATTGATTATGGAATATGTATTGTTGTTTGCATAACTTGTATACTTTGTTTCTTGATATCAACCTTTGTTAACTAGTTGTGATAGTACTATTCCACTTACTTGTAAACAATCATAGTAAAGATTATGTGAATAGCTTACGTGATTGGAACTAGTGTGTAAAGGGTTACAAGCTTATAACAAGTTAATATTAGTTTACACGTACTGGAAGATGGAATGAATGAAACCCATTATAATAGTGTTCAACTTAGGACATAGGTGAAGTACAACCACCATGTCTAAGGTTACAATATTGAGATTGCAAACCATGTATAGTAATAGTTACAAATTTCTACTTATACCATCTACTGGAGTAGTGATTCCATTGAATACAAGCTTCATTAGTGAACCTCATCATGTCGATTAACAGGTAAAGCTATTCCCATATAAGCTCTATCTTAAGCATATGGCATAATCAGTGCCATTAGTAACATTCTAGATTAATTACCTCATGTCTATAAGTAATACGGTCTCATATATTATGCATAATAAGTAGTGGGTTCATTATAGCATACAAGCTTAGAGATATGAGTACTAAAGCTTTTGTAATCAATGGGAATTCTGAAATTGAAATTGCAATAAGCTTCTTTGCATTCTGAAACCCTAATTCAATCTACCAAATATATTTGACTTGATAGAAGGACATACAATTGAAAACCTCCAATTACTAATAGAAATTTGACTATATCTCAAGCCAATAGTATTGATATCATGTTCAAGAACTAGGGAAATATGCGGATCATAAAGCTATGTATTTTAATAAGAGGAGGCATTTAAATACATTGTTACAACACTTGATCCTAGAATAAGAAATGAAATGATTTACAGACTGAACACATATCACATTATTATTTATAGATCATTGGTTAAGGTCATATTATACAACACCAATATGTGCCCAACTCCCTTCAAGTGAAGAAGACAAGGTCCACTTAGATTGGTGAGAGAATATAATGAAGTCATTGAATTATACCTTTTTCTATGCACTAGTCACTTGCTTTGGTTTAACTACACAACCCATTGAATGTCATGTCAACCACTATGTCAACTCTCCTAGTTGATTCTCAACTTTTCACTGACTGTCTCTAGAAGATCTTGACATGTGATAAACCTACATATGATGTTGTTCCAACATATATGAAAATAATACATTAGAAGTAATGTAGAATGGCTTGTTGTTTGAGAGTGGGAGTTGGTTATAACTTAGATATCAAAACCTACTCTGCAATCAATTCTTCCTCCATAGTAGTAGAGGAAACATCAATTGCAACAATGTTAGCTGCATCAATGGTGGATGATACCATAATTGATGAAATGGTAGATCATTTTTGTGTATGTGCAAGATTCAATCAAATAACTTAAATACTTAAAAATAAAAATTTGAATAATGATGCAATAAAACATATGAAACAAATATTACTTGTTAGTCGTGTTAGGGCTCCAAAATGACCAAATTGATAGATGTTGGCATGTAATAACCATCAATCTGCATAGAAAACATTAGAATAAAATTTGGTATCTTTCCATACACTCGTACAAATAGAATAACTCATTTGAATGAATATCCTTGGGCATTCACAATATTTTTAATCATAAAGTCATGTGTTTTCCAAGGCAATTGATGGAATTGGAATCCCTCTCTAAACATAGCACTTAGACCTCTCAAAGTTGTCATTTATGCTAGTTTCCCAACATTCCAGTCTTGAGAAGGGCTAGGATATTTAGGATTTTGGGTTTTCTTTTCTTCCTCTCAGATTGGAGGGTTTTGTATTTTGTTTCTGGGATCCATGTTTTGACAGTTAGGATTTTGAAAATTAGTATTTTCAGGATTTTGGTTTTGAGGATTTTTAATTGGAAATAAAAAAACATGACTATTTATGACAAACATAATGTTTTTATTAAACACAAAACATCATTCTAATATCAATAAGAAAATAAAGTGAGTGATTTTAGGAAAAATACAAATAAATAACCCTACCTCAATAATGTTTTCCACAACAAAGAAATTGTCTCCATCCTTATTTAATAGGAATCAATATCTAATGCTCATCCACTGAAATGATTTTAGGATCGATTGGATGGTCATGTCATTGAGGGATGGTCGGTTGGAATTCTCCAAAATGGCTATGTGTCCTTTCTCCTTTACATTTTCTCTCCTAGAAACATGTTAAAATGAGAAAATGATAGATCCCTTTGCATTTTTCTTTTTTATGTACAGTGTAACACTTATAATGATCAGGGGATCAAATTTTGCTCAAAAATTCAAAGTGCTTGGAATCGCTTCAAATCGAACGAGAGCGTAGGCCTCGTCATTGTGAACCCAATGCAACTCATTTGGGTTCAAACGGACGTCAGGAGCGAGATATATCGCATTTTGCTCAAAATGGCAAACAGGCAAAAAAGGGATGTTGACTGTACAGTCTGTATGGACGATGACATGGTAGGCCATACGATGACGTGGCAGGTCATACGATGACATGGCAGGAATTTATTGTACAGTTGTCATGTGACATGGTTTGTTGGCAGCGAAAGGGATGGCAACACGTGGCCCAATCAATGGTCGCCATGTGTCACCTGTTTGTTGGTTAAAATCTTTGCACTCGGCAGGAGTCGACCCCGTGACCTCCGGGGCAGGGTAAAGATTTGGGAAAGCCCACCCAACCAGTGTGCCCACACATGTTACTTGATATATATATGCATTGCAATGTATTTAACATCGTATAAATGTGTATTGGGGCATGAACCGGGCCCCGGCCCGTGGTTACATATTGTATTGCATACGATCGGTGCTATGGCGGTTAGACCCACCATAACATATGTTATAACCATTTGAATATGCGTGTTTTGGTATGACATGTAACCAACGTATATGCGCATGGGTAAACCTTACGGTTATATCAACGGTTTTTAAACTTAATCCATGTTGTGTTATAGCGCGCGGTCATGTAACAACCATGTGCCCATGGGCCTTGGTAGTTAAGGCTGGCGCGTAACTATTCGACAGTTTGGACCGGTTGTGCGGTTGCGCCCAGTGCCAAGTTTTTATGCTTTAAATTTCGTGTGGGCTAGGTTGAGCCAAGAGAGGTGCGTTTTGTAGATGCAGAGATAGCAAGCTTGAAGGGGAGACTTCCAGGAAGCCTATCTACTTCAATTTTTGGCCAAACGAGGTGCCGAAAAAGGCCAGCTAGGGGTTTTTGGACATTCTGAAGCCGTTGGAGTAGTCTATTTGACATTTTGAGCATTGTAAAGCACATTTTTTATCACTTTGATCAAATAATACAAATGATCCATTGGAAGTTGGACCAGGAGATGTAGCCTAAGAGAGGGGTGAACTCCTTTATCATTTGTTGTGTTATGTGTTTTCTGTTCATTGATTATACTGTTTTTTATATGCATCTTGAATGAGTAAATCCTATTAAAGTTGTGTCTGCAAAGTTGATCCATTTGCATTTTAACACATAAATTTAACTTGCAAATATTTTCAAGAATACAAGTCTTCTTCATTTTTAGATCAAGTTGGTATCAGAGCATAGTTTTTTGAAGACTTGAGTATTTTCAAGTGTTTTGTTTTCTAATGCTCACAAGGTTGAAACTCACAAGAGGAGAAGGTAAACTTGTAGAGCCAAGTTCTCATCCTTGAAGGAGAAAGCATATACCATCACTGCAAGTTTCAAGGAAGCATTCACCAAGTATAGCTCATGAAGAGAGTCATGAACATGTTCCTGCAGAAGATGAAGATCTCAAAAAAGTTGTCATGGAAATGAGAGATATGATGAAGATCTTGATAGAAAGGAATACAAGGTTGCAAGGTGAAGGCTCCAACCCTTCAAAGCATAAGGGAGATAGTGGTGATAAAACTCCAAATGGAAATGGAGGGAATGGTGCTTCTCCACCA
>SNQJ01S0020373.1:12257-64771 GCA_010110895.2 Picea sitchensis | reverse complement strand
TTTTGTATATAAGTTCGATAAACTAATCTAAGAGTATTCTGAAGTAAAGTTTGGATATTGAGTCATGTGTCTGAAAGTTGAAGAGATTTTGTTTGGGATTTGAAATTTATCAAATGATTTAATTCAAATAGGTCAATATTCATCTTTTTTCTCTCAGACTAAAAATGGTTAAATTTGAGATTAAATCTGTATATCTTAAGTTGTTTAATAGTTTGTCTGAACTTTTTAGCTTGCTCAAAGGAAGATCCCTTGAAAAGATTTTCCCTTTTTCTCTATAGACTTAGGAAGTTTTGAAGGTTGAAAAAAAGTGACCTAGAATAATCAAAACAAGTTGACAAACCTTGATTTTAAAATTTTACACAGATCACCAACCCTGATATATTTAATATCACTGATTGCCCCCGCTTCGTAATTCTGAGCTGAACATAAGATAGATGGTGAAAGGAAATTCATAATTGATTTCCCCCATCTAGTCCTACAGACTATGAAAGGAAAATCATTTATATGTTTGCCCTCGTCTGAAAATATAAAATAGATAACTTCACCGGGGTACTGAACAGGCCTGCTGGCAGTGAAGCAATGTCTGAGCATAAAATTAGCGTTCAAAGCGGTGAAAGGAAATTCAGTAAAAAGGGACAAATAACTTCACCGGGGTACTGAACAGGCCTGCTAGCAGTGAAGCAATGTCTGAGGTATCTGTAAGGTGTCACACTTATCTATAATCTATTCTAGCTATCAATTTTTCAAAAACTGGATATTCGTCTTAAGTCAAATAGAGCCTCCCAGTTTTAAATTGATGTATTCTGTTTCGATTGATGCAAGCCGAAATGTTTAATAATCTGTTGAACTTCTAAAGATTGTTCTAACCATCTCAATATCAACTCAATTTTAGAATGAGAAGGAAAAGTTTAAAGAAGATCATAATTCAATTTCAATAAGTGATAAGTTTTGAAAAGGTTTTCCAACGTTGTTCGTGTTATATTTCCTTACTTTTGAACAGTTTATCAGAGACAAACTTTGACCCCATTACCCAATGTAGGCACTGAGTCTGCATGTTCTCCTCATCCCGCAGGGAGACGAGGTCCCTAGATGGAGCCTATGTTGAAACAGACATTGATTTTTTAACCTTAAAGATAAAAAAAAATTGGTATCTTTGAGCCTTTGCATTATATAAATTTTTTAAAGCAAACAATTTTATCTCTGACGAATTCGAAATGCCTTTGTGGTTCATTTTTGGATAAAAAATGATTAAAATCTAAATGAACGTATGTTCCAAACGCTTTTACAAATGAGCAGTAATGTTAAATCTTATGAAATGTTAAATTCATATCGGGATATCGGGATTCGGAGTTTGGAAATAACAATGTTCAACACAAATCAAACAGTGAATTCCCGATCCCCAATTTCCTGAAACGTTAATCCTTGATTAATTCATCATTTACTTAAATCACATCTAAAAACGGTTTTAACTTTGAGTTAATCTCATCGGGAAATCACGATTCGCGGTTTTGAGAGAACAAAGAAACTTGTCATCGTATTCTTCGATTTCCCGATCCCCGATTTCAATTAATCCCTAAATGAGGTTTGAGATTAATCTAATTACTGCTAAGCATATTTAAGAGCAACTAATCATATCGGGAAATCATGATTCGCGATTTTGTGAGCAACGATTCTCATATCATTGAATTTTCCAATTCCCCGATTCCCGATTTCCCGATTTCCGAGCTCTTGATTAATAAAATCCCGAAAAGGTAATTTGGATTAATTAAGATTAATAAAAATGTTTTGACTTAAATGATATATCGCAATTTCGGCGATCAGGGTTCTATGATGACTTATTTTCTTGACATCGAAAGTTTCGAAACCCCGATGAAAGTATTTTCAAACTTAAATTAAGATTAACGCTAATTGATCATTCTCAGAAACAAGGTTTAAGGTTTTAAACTTCTAATAAATGATATTTATACGGCATTTACCCATTTGTTAGGTTTCTATTATATTTGAAAATATTGGAAAATCTCAGGTACAAACATTAAAAGCATATTATCGGGAATATCTTTTGCATTTATTTCATAACGGATGAACAAATCTCGAGCATTTTACGATATATTCGAAATAATTTTTGAAACGTTTACATTATTTCGAAGCTTAATTCTACTCTGCTACAGGTATTCAAGTGAACACAGAGTTTTTCCTCTTCTTCTGAACTGCTCCACCATTGGCAGTTTTGTTCGCTTTAGAATCTTGCTGCTGAGTTATGGCGCTCAAAAAGGCTTCAAAGAAAACCGAAGAACAACCGGAAGGCGATATCATTTCAGATACTACTGCAGCTGGAGTAATACACAATGTTAAATCATGGGCTGCAATTGTAGAGAAAATGGAAGATGAACTTTCATATTCGGATAATGGTGAGGAAAATCATCTCCGAGATATCGCTGATACCGCTCTTCATAAAGTTGATGCACGCCCGAGACTGATTTCATATACAGATATGGTTGCCTGGGCACTGGATAAGGTGGACATTTCGACAAGGAGTATCCTGAACGAGCAAGGAGCGGTTATTGGCTCATTCAGGCCCGAACATATACAAGTAATGTATAAATTATCACCCAATTATAGGCATACGTTTAATTCTGATTTTTTAGCTGCATTTCAACAAAAAGAATGTGTCGAAGGTGGTCAAACATACCCTGATATGATAAGAGGATGGTCCAGAGATGAAAACAAATTTAGGGCCGATTTACATGGGATATATGCCACTGCTTCATTGAATGATTATATGAGGTATTTAGCAATGATGTTATGCAGACTATATGGGAAAAAGGATTCTAATCACTTTAGTGTAGAATGGACACCCTTCTTAGAAGAAGTTTCAGAGGGGCGTAGTTTCAATTGGCATAAGATTTTATCAGACAACATCACCACAGAGGTCATGAGTTACAAAACAGCTAGATCAAAGGGATAGCCAGTGGCCTTTTATATGTCAGCCTATATAATAGATGCTATATGTCTTAAGACTCCTTTCCCTTTAATGAATTGGAGTTGGAATCCTTCTTGTACTGAGCCTGTTCATAAGTATCATTCAGCTCTATGGGAAGAAAATGCCAAAAACAATTTTTATGAGGTGTGTCATTTTGTAATTATTCTGTTGCACAGAATATTTTTTGGTTGTGAACCTCCTCGAATTTCACATACCATTGTAGAAAATCTTAAGACAGTTGTTGATTGGTTCATTGAAGAAAATTTCNGTCTGAAGTAACAAATCTATTAAAAACCTCTTTTATAAACATATAAAATCCTATTACCCATGACAGTCCCTAACGGTAGACAACCAAACATAGAACCTGGTCTACAAGATCAAACTAGCATTTCATTAAACCTATTTAACACCATCTTACAAAATGCAACAAATAGGACTGAGTTAAAAAGATCGTGGGCTACAATCGAACGTGACATAACCATCCAGGAACAACGGGAAGCAAGACAGAGACAGTTGAGAAACTGAATCTGATCTAGTTTTTTCTTTGTTTCTTTGTTTTAAAAGTATTATCAAATTTGGATGCCTTGACG
This sequence comes from Picea sitchensis, assembly GCA_010110895.2. NCBI lineage: Eukaryota > Viridiplantae > Streptophyta > Pinopsida > Pinales > Pinaceae > Picea > Picea sitchensis. Next base: position 61,201 of record SNQJ01S0020373.1, on the reverse strand, counting down.
GTGTGTTTTAGAGCCTTAAAAAACAAACTCAGGAACAACAGAGAGCATATTCAAATTCCTTCTATAGATGAATTTTCCCCAGAATATCTTACAGAAATGCATGAAGACACCATCCTTGACAGGAGAATGTGAACTTCAAAACTAGGAAATGTGGAGTATCTTCGAGCTGGTCTTAAAGGTACAAATCCAAGCAAAGCCAAGTGGATTGAGGTTGGAAGAGTGAGGGAACTATACCCTCATCTTCAAATAGACTGAAAATAGTCTTTTGGAGGTCCAAAAGCTTTCCAATGGGGAGGTGTGATTAGGGGATCGAATTTTGCTCAAAAATTCAAAGTGCTCAGAATCACTTCAAATCAAACGAGAGCATAGGCCTCGTTATTTCGAACCCAACGCAACTCATTTGGGTTCAAACGGACATCGGGAGCGAGAGATATCGCGTTCTGTTCAAAATGGCAAACAGGCAAAAAAGGGATGCTGGCTGTACAGTCCGTACAGTCCGTACGGAAAATGACGTGGTAGGTTGTATGATGATGTGGCAAGCCATACAATGATGTGGCAGGTATTTATTGGACAGTTTTCATGTGACATGGTTTGTTGGCAGCGAATGGGATGGCGACACGTGGCCCAATCAATGGCTGCCACGTGTCACCTGTTTGTTGGTTAAAATCTTTGCACTCAGCAGGAGTCGACCCCGTGACCTCCGGGGCAAGGTAAAGCTTTGGGAAAGGGTGCCCAACTGGCGTGCCTGCACATGTTACTTTATATATATATATATATATATATATATATATATGCTTTGCAGTGTATTTAACATCGTATAAATGTGTATTGGGGCGTGAATCGGGCCAGGGCTAAGCCTCGGCCTGTGGTTACATATTGTATTGCATACGACCAGTGCTACGGCAGTTAGACCCACCGTAACATATGTTATAACTGTTTGAATATGTGCGGTTTGGTATGAATTGTGACCAACGTATATGCGCGCGGGTAAACCTTACGGTTATATCAATGGTTTTTAAACTTAAGCCATGTTGTGTTATAGCGCGCGGTCATGTGACGACCATGTGCCCACGGGTCTTGGTAGTTAAGGTCGGCGCGTAACTGTTCGACAGTTTGGACTAGTTGTGTGGTTGCGCCCGATGCCAAGTTTTTACACTTTAGATTTTGTGTGGGCTAGGTTGAGCCAAGAGAGGTGCGTTTTGTAGATGTAGAGACAACAAGCTTGAAGGGGAGACTTCCAGGAAGCCTATCCACTTCAATTTTTGGCCAAACGAGGTGTCGAAAAAGCCCAGCTAGGGGTTTTTGGATGTTCTGAAGCCGTTGGAGCAATCTATTTGGCATTTTGAGAATTGTAAAGCACATTTTTATCACTTTGAGCAAATAATACAAATGATCCATTGGAAGTTGGACCAGGAGATGTAGCCCAAGAGAGGGGTGAACTCCTTTATCATTTGTTGTGTTATGTGTTTTCTGTTCATTGATTATGTTGTTGTTTATATGCATCTTGAATGAGTAAATCCTATTAAAGTTGTGTTTGCAAAGTTGATCCATTTGCATTTTAACACATAAATTTAACTTGCAAATATTTTCAAGAATACAAGTCTTTTCATTTTTAGATCATATAAGATAAAATACATATGTGTCTTATAGTGAATATGCATTATATGATGTGTACATTCTTTTAAGCCTTATCATTTCCCTAATGAAAGTCTCTACATCCCCAAGGATAACCAACCAAAACATATTTAAATTATAGATTTGTCTAACAATGATGCATTTTAAAAATCAATGATGACCCAAATTAGTGGAGTCAACATTATGTAGAGGCCATAGAGTGAAATCGTCCATATGTTAGCACCATTCCTTAAATTAAGGTATAATAGATCATTTTTCAAAACTTTGAAAATTTCAACTTACTATCTTTATCTATTATTTTATACTACAAGCATCATATTTTCCTACAGAATACATCTTTCTTGGGAAGACTCAAAATATAAATAGGTTTTTAATATTTAGCTTAATTTTCAATGCATATCCTTTAATAAGATAGGGTTTTGAAGTTTCTATTTAAAATGACTATACCTTCTTCAATATTTCTCAAGATCACTTTTATGACCCAATATAGAAATGGCATCACCATTCTACATTTGATGTGTAATATCCCTATTTTGATCCTTTAGATGAACCAATACAGAAATGGCACCTCCACTCTACCTCAAATGAAATTGGTGCAACTACAATCTAGAAAATAGATTAAGAGAAAAACATATCACAAGACCATATCATATAAACATTGATCACTATTCATACGTACATATTGTTTCTACATATATAGTGTGAAGCATATCACTTAAGCAGGAATTAGAACCAAGTTACTAGTGACCCATATGTTATGGAGATACTGTAATTAATAACCCTCAAAGGAACTCTCTTGCATTAATATTTATTTTATTTTTTTTAAAACAGATATATGTTGTCGCTCTTATGAAAAATAAGATTGTCAATAGTATTGATAGTTTGTCGCAAATATCGAGGCTTCGTCACTCTTGCGACGAACTATCGTTATCGTCGACAATACCTTATCCTTGAATAGTTTGTCGCAAGAACTACTCTGGTTGTCTCTCTTGCGACTAGTGCCCTAAGTCGTCCCTCTAGCGATGATATACCTAGGTCATCGTTCTTGTGATGACCTCCTCTGATCGTCACTCTTGAGATGACCACCATAGTTCATCTCTCTTACGATGACCTCCTCATCCCATCACTCTTATGATGACCATTGTAGGTCGTCTCGCTTGCGACGACCTCCTTGGGTCATCACTCTTGCGACGATATCCCAGGTTCATCACACTTGCCATGGAACATGAAGATACATTTTGGGGGCCCAAGATTTTTTGCAATCTCCATGACATAACGTCACAAGAGTGTCTAAATGGCCATCACAAAATGACCCAAATTTACTAGTGATTTCCATGAAATGGCATGCCAATATTATAATTGTTTTATTATTTAATTAAGAAGATAAACCAAGTGACTGTGGATGAATTATTTGCAATTATTTGCAATTATTTTCCATGATACTACTAGATGGAAGAGTGAGGAAGCCCTTAGAGGGGGTTCATCATGCTAATATGACCTAATCCTCTTTGCTGAAAAAAATTGAATTGGAAATATTAAGGTATTTCCCTTAACTTTGATTTCAAGGAAAATCAGTTAATGAGGAAGGTTGGTAGTTGAACAACCAACCACCCCAATGAATGGATATATGGAGGTATTCTTGAGGTGACATAAACTGTCAGATAGAGGATAATGGGAAGGAACAACATTAGTCCCCATGATTGACCCACAAGCTTCCCTCTGAAAGAAGAAATAGGGTACAGGTTGAGAAACTTCCCAAAGGATTTCGGGTATATGATAGTTTTTGTCTAAGGGAGAGAGGGGTAACTAGGGAGTATTTCTGAATAGAGGTCAGAAAAGAAAAAGTACAGGAGAGGCTGAGGTGTGGGCTGAGAAACAAGAGTCTCAAGAAGAATTTGGTTACAGGTCTAGTTTGAAATCCTAGATCCCAACCCAAGCTAAGAATGTCACAAGCTTGATGTTGGAGAACATATGATAAACATCATAATGGCTTGGGCTAGGAGGGTACAAGAAAATATTGACTAATAGTGGTAGGAAGGAGAGTAACCTACACCTATTAATCTCCCTAAGGACCTGAGAGAAACTCCCTGGTGGTATCATGGCTTGGCATGGAGGTGGCCTGCTACTGAATTTATTGAGCGAGAAGAGCCTATGGTTGGGTGGAAAGGAGAACACCCACAGTCAGTTGGTTGGTTGTAATTTGTAAACAAATAAGTACTTTTATACTTTGTGTAATTAAATTGAAATGAATGGTTGGATTCCTGTACCTGTGTTATGCATATGTAGGTATCAATACTTGTTCCTTTTGCATGTTCATGTATATGATATGACTGTAGACCTGTAGGAATGATGTAGGTATCATATCTACGAATACTAATATTTTATACCATTCAAAGAGTGGAAGGTGTACAAGATGTGAAGTATGCATTGAATGCATAAGATTTTGAGTGAGTTGAATCTTAAACCTAGTAGATCGATACAGTGCGAGGATTTAGGATTACTAAGTCCAAGATAACAACTACAACCTATCTGATCTCGATGTTGATCCAACGAGACTCAGCAACCATCGATTGTCGGGTTTGAATGAGTACCAGTCATTCAAGGTGAGCCTTACACCCTGGGTTTATGCCTAGTAATATCTATGGTAATTGTGGATCATTGGATCGTTGGATCGATCGATCTCCACCATCGAACTATCATTTAATCTCATGAGGGAATCATCACTGGGGTAATAGAGAATCATACCCCTGAAACAAAATATATTCCATGTTCTGTCAAAAGGTTCGACCCCCCGACATGGGGCTCCAACCCATGGTCCACCACCCTAGTCAAATACCTATAGGAGAATGGAAAGAAGGGATACCAACCATATATCTAGGGATGAGGATCAATCATTATCATTTAATTTATTCAAGCCCTTATGCCTACCCCATGAGGTCACTAGAAAGTATTAGTCATTGGATCAGTGGATAGATTGATCTCCACCGTAGATACATTATCTAAGTTCAAGTGGGATCTCGGCCATTGGTTTCAAGGGAGGAGGTATCTCCATCATTGATCCCTAATGTATCATCATCAAGATTGGAAGGAAGGTAAATCATAGATAAAATACCAGTGCCAACAATGATGATGATCGGAGGAAATGAGAGGCATTGATCGGCATTAGGTCAGAGTTAATATCCATTATAGATCTCCAAAAAAGAATTAAAGGTAATAGAATGGGGAGATGATGTCATGAGTGGCATGGCATGCCATCATGGAAGCCAACGTGTCCTTAGGGGTGACACGTGTCACCAGAGGGATGGATGATGAGACAAGAGTGGTATCAGAGGGCCTGGAAAACTCTATAGCATAGGCAGTGATCTAGACCATTATATATAGACGTGGAAAGATCTCAATCGTTCATTGAAGTTTGAAAGGTTAGCAAGGCCATGTGTTGGCCTAAAATGCCAATGATGATAAAGGCTTTGGTGATACGATGAGAGTCATTGATCTGTCATTGGGTGAGAGTGATCTCCATCATTTATTGTTGTGATATTAATCTTAGAGAGGAGAGGAGAGAATGATGTCATGATGACATGTGGGTTCCAACATGGAATCCAACATTTCCAAGTAGTGTTAGGTGTAACCATGTGATTAGTTGTCAAGACAAAGTGGGCCTTATCGAGAGAAATTCCCTTAAGACATTTCCTTAGATCATGGTTGTTGGATCAAAATATTGAGTGATCTCAGTCATACATTGATGGAAATTCAAAAAAGGCCCAAAGAGAGGGGTAGGAGATGAGTTCTGACAATGACGGGGCATCAAGAATAATGACAATCGTTGGTTTGTCATGAGCGACCCCGACGAGGCCTAGACTTTCAGATCCATAGGTGCCATCATAAGATCTTGGGAGTTTGATAAGTTCGCATTCGACCTAGAATGTCGATGAAAACAAAGAAATTTTTGATGATGGTAAGACCCCTAAAGACAATTATGACCATTTATTTGAGTGGGAGTTAATCTTCATCATTAATCACAATGACATTGCTGGGAAGGGGTTAGAGATGATGTAAAATATATTTGGACAATTGATCTAGAAGCGTCGTCGTTGGGGATTAATGGTTAGACATATTAGGAGTTGGTTAGGAATGTTGATTATTTCTATAGGGAAAACCTCCCTAACATGGATCTAGCAACTAGACAAAGCCTTGACACCCTAAAAGACAAAAAAGTTTATATTCTATCCCAAACCAAACACAACCTTACGATAATTAAGGGAAGAGAAATAGCATAGAATCATGTACCTTAATTCCTTACATATGATGTCGATCCCTTCCAATTTCTCTTTGTTCTAAGATTGCAAGCCTCCTCCCAAAGCTAGCCTGAAACAATGCTACAGAAAAATATAGGATAGCATATGCTTAATTATCAATATTATCTAAAAAGTTAGTTATTAATGAAAATATTCATAAACATAAACACATAGACATAAGATCTGGGACAAGAACTTTTATCTTTTATTAATAACAAAATTGGAGGTTACAACCTAAACTCTGTTGGTGTCGCTCCATGAACCTTGCCTAGGTTCCTCTACTATGTCTCCAAGTGCACTATTCCCAATACAATATTCACCACCATTATGACAATACAAGGGGAAATGATGGATGGTATAAGGAATATGGATGGAAGGGAATGCTAAGGATAAAAATGAGAGCAAGTGTAGAAAACTTGGGAAACAAAGGGAGAAAATTTGGCAGTGTTCTCTCGCCTCTAGTTTGATCTATCCAAATGACCCCCCTAGGGCCCTTTTTATATGAGAAAATGATGTCTAATTCATTTCCAGAAGGGATACAGGAGGTAATATGGTTGGAAAACCTAAGATATCTTGTAAACATCGTTGGAAAGTGAATATTTTATATTTGTTTGTCACATTTTATAGTAAAAATGTGTTTTTAGTAGTGCAACAAGCGTATGTACATGGGATTTCAAGTATGTAGCTAGTGTATGTATGTGATATGCATATACAATAGGGAGTGTATTCCAAGAAAAAAAAAATGAGAAGAACTCCATCAAAATGGGTTCGTAGATGTATGCATGAGTAGGCCAACATCAAGGATGCGTAGAACTGGCATTTTGATTTATAACAGATTCCCCCCAATATTTGAGGTTAGAAGATAAATTGATGGTCGAAATATGTTACAACATATTTAATAAAGTGGGAAAGCACTGGATTCGAGCAAACACAAGCGAGTATCCATGAGTGCATCATCTGCAATAAGATAACAATAATCAACGGGCGGGAATTCCCATGCTCGAGACAAACTAAGCATGGATGTCAATCAAGTACATTGCATATCCATGTCATATATATAGTAATTATGGCTACATGACCAATCTGTATGCCAATATAAAGTGTAGCCATGAACAATACACAGCGGATCTACATCTCAAAATCATCAGAAGATATACAATGTCATAGAAATCTTCAGGAGGTATAATGCATGTGGTTGGAGATGATAACTTCGTAACTCTAGCAGTAGCTTCAAGATATTCAAAAATCATGTAGGAGTACAATAGGACTGTAAGACTCACTACTTTGAGTTCTTCAACATGTTGTCATGTAAATACTATAGGACCTCGATCATCAGGCACATAACCTGATTGATTCTGAATGTGAACTTGATAGGACTCTCGGGATGGACGACTCATGAAGGTCAAGAGACTTATCGTAGAATGGACGACTTAGGTTGCAATAATTCCCCTTTGACAAGAGAATGACAAATGAAAATACTTAGGAAACATTTTATTGACATAATTATGTGGCACAGGAGGCACCACAAACTCTCCATGTGCTTGGAAGAGTAACCAAACAGAAGAGGACACAAGTCTATGTAACGACAACAACTTCCTAAGTCCATACTACATCCCAATGCTTGTAGAATAAATGAAAGGATGTGCCCTATCCAAATGTGACTAAATTGCTTCCAACAAAAGAGAATGTTTCCATGTCCCCTCTTTTTGGAATATTTTATTTTTTTGTCTTTTTCATGTATTTAATGATCTTGAAAAGTAATAAAAGAATGTTATGTTACAAAGGAGGAATGAGTATCGCGAGAAAGAAAAATAGTTCGAAGCGCGTGGAACATATTGATGCTCAGTGCAAGGAGACATGTGCAGGATAAGGACACTCGATAAAATTCCTCCATGGTTCAAGGTGTCAAATCGCACCTAAGGAATTCCCTAAAGGTTCAGTAATAGAAACATGAAGTCGACATTAGGAAGAACATGCAAAGATGAGACATGTGATGTGATTACAACAGAACACAACAAGACTCCTTCCATGCAAATTTTCACAAGACCAGAGAAGGTAAGCTCACTGGTTTTTCACTTTTAGAGAGTCTGAAAAACACTAAAAGAAGACTCGAGATTGATCTTTTTCATAAGGTTAGTCTCGAGGGCCTGAAAAAGAATAAAATCATACCAAGGAGAACTCTTCTAGTTACTAGGGCCAAAGTATTCTTTTTTCTTACTTAGTACAGTTAGTCTGGAAAAGGTTAAAGTTATACCGAAAGGACGTCTCTTCAAAACCATTTTAATGAGTGTGACAGAGACAAGATCACTCAGATATCTTTTCAATTTTAAGGAGTCTGAAAAGATGTTAACTATGGACTCACTGCCTTTTTCGTAATTCATTCCACTGATCCCGAAAAATTATAAAACATAACTTAGGAGAACTCTCTCGGTGAGACATGTCTCACGAGGTGTACCTTTTTCTTGGGTAATATATTGGCTGGAAAAAGGGTTAAACTTATGCCAAATTGATATTCCTTCTAAACCAATTAACGAGTGTGAAAGGAACAAGGTCACTCAACGATATTTTCATATTTAGGGAGTCTGAAAAGAGCTTCACTATGGACTCCAAGGGTTTTCCTTTTTCATAAATAATCTCCAAGGCCCGAAAAAGAGATTCAAAAAAACTAGGGAGACTGGCCCTTTTTTGCAAATTTAGTCCCTTAGGTCTGAAAAAAGGTTAAACTTACACCTAAGAATACTCTCATAGTGAACCATATCTCCTAGAGTGTAGCTTTTTCGTAAAAATATCCATCCAAATCAAAAAAGGGGTAAACTATCATCGAGCAGATGTGCCTTCAAATTTTAGTTTGACAAGCATGAAGGTCAACAAGATTTCTTGGCAATCTTTTCAATTTTAGAGAGTCTAAAAAGAGATTAAAGAAGACTCCAGGGGCTCCTTTTCTTAAGTAATCTGAATGAGGCCGAAAAGGATAAATAAATTTTCGTAAGATGTCGCTTTCAAAGTTTAAGTGATCTTGAAAGGAAACAAACCATGCTCTTTGGGAGTCCCATGGGAAAGGCCAAGAAAAATGATGAAGAAGAAGGATGAGGCTTCAACACAAAGTCATGGCGGGGCTAAAAGGATTCTTGTTCCTATGAAGTACTTCGACATGGAAACCAAAAGGAAAAAAAGGCTCTAACTAGGATTCCCATGGAAGGAAGGATCTACCATATAAAGTACAACACACTTATCAGCAAGGAAGGTTAGTGTTGCAATTCAATGGGGTTGATCCTAAGGCCAAATGAACCAGGGAACGAATAATGAAAAAAATGAATGTGGGGAAAAATATAACATATGTGTCATTTTTGAGGTCAACACCTGTCGGAATGGATCGATACAATGAACAAATATCAAAGAAAAAACATCTCCAAGATCTTACATATAAGACCAATAACACTCATCCATAGGTTAATAAATCCAATATAGATAGCGACTTTGTAAAATAAGAGGTGCTACTGAATACAAAACTTGAAAACAACAAACGTAGACTGTACAATACGGTACAAGGTACCGCACATCCTTACCACTCATGCTTAGTACCAGTTCAAGTAGATCCCGCTGTTAGGATCTGACCAAGAGTCTCTTCGATAGTCAACCTAGAAAGTCTCCCAAAGGGGAAGAAACAAAAAACCACGGTGTATGTCTTCCTACGGTATATAAATTGTAGTCATGGATTTAAGGATAGCCTCATCCGAAGGAAATTCAATATCCGAGAAATCGTGCAAATGGGGAGGGTTTACAGTCCCAAAGGGCAAAGAAAAATGACCATATTACATATGGCAATAGAGGTTATGGCTAGGACTATCATATTCTATAAGTGAAGAATCACGAGAATAGGGGCTTGAGGATCTACAAACAGAGATATTAGACTCAAAAGAAGACTCAATATCCTTCGGATCAAGAGGGGGAAACAAGGGCTCCAATGCCCCCATTGGATAACAAGATTGATCAATTGTTTAGACCATGTCTCAAGAAGGAGAACATGATTACATAGGTTCCTACTCAGAAGAAATTAAACATCAAGGATAAGATGCCACATAATTTATCTGTGGTGGGTTAGAGTCTACATGAACACTAGGAACATATAAAGGGTCAGCTTGAACTAACGATGAATTAGGATGGTGATTATCAGATTCATGTTGGTCGATAGTGGAAATTCTTCCATTGTGAGGGAAATGTATCACCCATAAGAACGTATACACTAGAACGCTCATAGCATATACATAATCATGCCCGAGAATCATATTGAAATATAACAAGACTTGTAACACTATAACATCAACAAGGAAATTATCCCCACCTAACGAGATAGGTAACTGAGGAAGAATCCCCAAATACTCACTAGGATGTTTGTCAAAATCCAACATCTCATGCGAAGCATACACAAGCTCGAGAGAACCTAAATCTTGCCAAGCCGAGGAGGATAAAATACTTTTGGAGGCTTCTTCATCCACAATACATTGGTAAAAAAAAATGAATTAAATTCATCCCTTATTTGAAAGGGTGTAGAAGAAGGAAGGAGGGGTTCAACAAGGTCAGTCCAATCAAAGGAAACCATCCTAGGACTTGGAGGGGGTGTGCTTGAAGTGAGCGGAATTCCCCCTTGTTATGAAGGTAATGAACTGGAAATGCTAAAAAATTAGTCGGTAGACACATCGCTCCTCATAATAAGAGTGGGATAAGACATATATTGAATCGGTGTGACCACTTTGGTTGACTCGACACTCTCCAAGAGGAGAGTGGGATTAGTTGAAGATTTCATCGACATGACCACTTTGGTAGACTTGACAGTCTCAAAGAGAAGAGTGGGATCGGCTGAAGATTGCATCGGCATGACCAATTCCTAAACCATTGGCTAAATAGACTATGAGATAACATGATATGAAAGTGCATCACCCCCCAAAAAAGGAGTGGGATCAGCCAAATATTTCATCGGCATGACCACCTCATCAACCAAAGGATGAATATATTGTGGGGAAACCGAAGAAGACTCAGAATCAGAAGAGCTTGCAGACATGGACTACAATCTTCATGCCTCTAGAATGTCAGGGCACAAATGAGTAAGGTGATATCCCTTGCAAATCTTAAAAGAGAACTTAGGGTTACATCTTATCCATCTAGGTTTCTCAACAGAATCAATGCCCCTAGCATGACTAGAAATGGTTGGTTGCTTGTCCTCAACATGACTCACATAGGTTGTTGACAACTCTCCAACATGACTAGGAGAGGTTGGTTTTTGAACTCCAATATGAATCGCAAGGACTAGGTCTGTGCCCCCAGCATGACTTGCAGTGGTTGGTTTCACATCTCCAACGTGATTTGTATAGGTTGTGATTGGATGATAACATGAATTACAAAGGCTGCAGCCTTATCACCGCTATGAATAGCAGTGATTGGACTTCTTCCCCTAGCATTAATTACTGAGGTTGGGTGTTGGTATTCAACATGACTTGCAAAGTTTGATGACCTATCTCCAACATGACTCACAGAGGTTGGTGATTTCTTCTTCTTATTATTCCTCTTTCTATTTCATTTAGACTTTCGGTTACTAGTAGCTATACTTTCACTAGAGAAGGAAGAAGGAGGAGGAGAAGACTTTGTTGACAGGGGAACGTCAACATGATGCTCATGAATTAAGGTGCTTAACTGAGAAGCATCAATAGCATTCAGCACATTTGGAATGGTACCCAACCAAACCGGTAGTCCCACATTCAACCCAAGAATGTTCAAAATGGCCATCAAAGGGACACCAATGTTTCCAAAGAAAGGAAACGCACAAGAATCCCCTTGTGAATGGGTTCCTTGGTTGGTATTGTCAGGAACTTTGGCCATGAAGATCTTATGCACAGGTTATTCCCTTGCAGGATCGTTCAAGTCTATAAAAGTCTCACACACTGACTCTGGTAAATCAGTGGTATATAAATAAATGCCTATAAGGAGGCAGATCCACATTTCTAAATAGAAGCCCCAAAAGTCCTCACAACCGGTGGAGTGGGAGATATACCACCTTAGGTTAGAGACCCAAAGAAATGACTGACTAACTCTCTATGGAAAACTAGGGAGAACATAGCACACCACTAAAATTCCCTAAAGACAAATCAAGAAATTAGGAGAAAGGTAGGAAGAATACTTATGACAACCAACACAAGAGAAACTTATCAGTGCAAGTGTAAGTTGAGCATAGAAACACCCTCTGGGTATACTATGAAAAGAGTGGTTCGACGTCTATCCTAGGTACTATGGTATACCCCCAGAGTCATCTGTGTGATTCCTTATAAAAATGAAACTAGGTTTCCAACACTCAGTCAGTCATCAGGAGGGTACAGCCGATAGTCAGGTAGATCGTATGAGAAGGATAACTACGTCTGAAGCCTTTCGGGGGTACCAAAAGAAAGTGGTCCAAAAGACAACTGAGGATCTCGGACGAATTAGAGGTCCATGAAGCTCCGTATTCAAATGCATTCAATGGAATCCCAAGAATGACCCTCAATATACGATCCCTACTATTCTTAGTTCGAATTTAGAGGGGTTATTTCCTCTACCTTTCCTCGTGTGACCTCGTGTTTATACCCTATGTTAGAGGGGTGTCTCAACTAACTTTTACAACACTCGAATTCAACACTCCCTATCTCAAACTATTAAATTTATTTAAGTGGCCTTGAAGAGTTTCCTCTCCACACCTATTCCAAGGCCCTAAATACTAGACTACTTGGTGTACCCTATAAACAAAATTGTCTAGTTGATTTTAGCATTAGGAATTAATTTTAGTGGTTTTTTTTACTCAAAGGGTATGGAAGTGCAACTTATGTTGTTTCAGACTCTTGAAAAAATGAAACTTATAAGAGCACTGGAAAATAAAACTTTACACTAATCCTTCAAATGAAAAGAGTTTCAAGGAAGAAAAAGCATGATCAATCCTTCAAACCTAAAGATGCAATCTTTTCTCCTTTCCATGCAAAATGCACAATGCAACTTTCAAGTGAAACAAAAGAGCAAATGAAAGGATTTTATTTCCTATTTTTTCTTTTGAAATTCTTTCAAGATGAGAAGAAAATACAACCCTATGCTAATTTATTTTTATTTTTCAAATAACAATGCAAAGAAATGCAAAGAAATAAAGAAACCTAACTAGCATAAAAACAAGGTTTTTTTTTCTTTCAATCAAAGAAAAAACAAAAAAAGATGCTAAAACAAACTGCAGAATACATGATTCATGGCCCCTCATTTTTCTTAAAATTCAAGGTAAAATAAACCAAAAAAATTATACAAGAGGTTTTTTTATTTTATTTCATAAACAATCTGAGCCTTGAACCTAGCCAAACCACGGCCAACAGAGGCCTCTGGAACTTAGGAATACCTGAGGAACCAAAGGTTTCCTGAAAGAAAAGAAAAGATTTTGAAAAAACTCTTCAAAGTGACAGGCACATGTGTTGTGCAAAGTCAGCTTGCATATGTACACAGGTTGTGTATAAAGAAGAATGTGTATGTACGTGGGTTGGGTATAGAGCAGGACGCATACACTACTGAAAATTCTCAAAAAAGAGAAAGATTCAGACAAACCACCTAGATTATGGAAGCTGGTAAGCACCTGGAAGGTGACCAGAAACCCAACTAGACTCATAACACTCAACAAAAAATAGGAACTCAATCCAAACAAATATCTCCTAACAATACCCTAGAGATACTCCCCAGTGGAGTCATCAATTATGTTATGGGGAAAATCCCTGTAATCTAGGTCTAGCGACTAGGAAAACCCTTGACACCCTATAGGACAAAAAAGGTTCTATTCTACCCCAAACCCCACATAACCTTACGATAATTAAAGGAAGAGAAATAAGATAGAAACGTGTACCTTAAGTCCTTATGGATGATGTCAATCCCTTCCAATTGTTGCCCGTTCCAAGACTGCAGGCCTCCACCCAAAGCTAGCCTGAAACAATGCTACAGAACAATCTAGGACAACATATGCTTAATTATCAAGATTATCTTAAAAGTTAGTTATTCATGAAAATATTCATAAACATAAAGACATAGACATAAGATCTGGTACAAGAACTTTTCTCTTTTATTAATAACAAAATTGGAGGTTACAACCTGAACATTGTTGGCGACGCTCCATGAACCTTGCCTAGGTTGCTCTACTATTCTCCAAGTGCAGTATTCCCAATACAATATTCACCACCAACATGCCAATACAAGGGGAAAGGATGGATGGTATAAGGAAGATGGATGGAAGGCAATGTTGAGGATAAAACTCAGAGAAAATGCAGAAAGCTTGGGAAACAAAGGGAGAAAATTTGGCAGAGTTTTCTTGCCTCTAGTTTGATCTATCCAAATGACCCCCTTAGGGCCCTTTTTATATGAGAAAATGATGGTTACTTCATTGGCATAAGGGATACAAGAGGTAATATGGTTAAAAAACCTAAGATAGCCCATAAACTCCACCGGAAATCGCAGATTTATATTTTTTTGTCACATTTTAGAGTACAAACATGCTTTTAGTAGTGCAGCAAGCGCATGTACGCAGTCTTTCAGGTATGCAGCTAGCGTATGTACGTGCTCTACATATACAACAGGAAACGTATGCTAAGAAAAAAAAAATTTAGAATAACTCCATCAAAATGGGTTGGTAGATGTATGAATGAGTAGGACAACATCAAGGATGCATAGAAGTGGAATTTTGAGTTATAACAATGATGACAAAAAGGACAAGAGAATATGGACAACGCCATGTCGAAGCCACGACTATGCCACATCAATTGACACATCGGCTAGGAAACCACATGGATGCCACATAGCAATGAGGTGGCACTTGGCCAATGAGGGCCAAGAACTTTGGAAAAATTTAATCCAAAGATTTTTTTTTAGCATGACGACAGTTTTTGGGAAGATCTTGATGAGAAAAAGATGATCGTGCCCTCAAAAATTTTGATATGATTGCGTAAATAAAAAATTTAATAACCCATCCCTTAAAAGGGTACTTAGGGGGTTCAGTGTGTTACAAAGTGGCATTAGAGCAGGCTACAACACTAGGCATGGATGGGCCAGAGATCAGTCACAAAAATTGTATATCAAGGCTAATATGAGCCTGTTGAAAATTGTTTATTCCTTAAACAACTTTTTTAGTATCTACATAAACTCCCTAAAACGAAGGAGTGTGGATTAAAAAAAAAAACAGAATTTCTTATAGTGGAAAAGTTACAATATGACATGTAGCAAAAGAAGCATAATGTTTCTTTGTTGGAAAGGTAACTACTCCTACAAGAGTGGAGATATCCTGACAATAATTAAGGGTAAGATTGAATGAGAATGGTTAAAATGGAAGTGTCTTGTTAATATATGCTTAAGTTTAAAGAATGAATGAAATAGTGATGAAAATGTTGTCTCTAAGAATGGGAAGGTATAGCCTCTAGCAATAATTATGATTGTTTATATGTGGGTTAATACCCTCGTGGAAAACCCTGGTGGATAAGAATTTAGTATGGATTTATAGAAGAATGGTAGTATTAAGTACTATTCAAATAAAATACTAAACCTTGTATATATAACTCCTCATGAATAGAGGACTGAGGAAAATGATTCAAGTCAGTTTTACTTGACCTATAATGGTCTAAACCTACAACATGGATAAACTATTTAAGCAAGGTAAAAATGAATCCTTTGGGACCGATGTTATTCCTAATAAAGAGGTAGATTGAAATGAGCATATGAGCCAGTTTATGAGCTCATGGTTGTAGTAAAAAAGTTGTATAATTCTATTAACCTAAGGGTCTATCTAGGCATATGAATGCAAAGGAAGACTATTGAAATACATGTACACCGAGGGAATGAGAAAAATTCTTGGTGCACAAGGATCTGCTGGAATCCATATTGTAAAGATTAAACATACATGTAACATGCATATAGAATTATTATAGCCTATGATTAGATATAAAATGTGGTCAGGTCATATATCATATGGCTATTCATGATCTGATAATAACAGCATACGTAAAATGTTGATGATGTCGATTGCATATTTCCCTGTGAAGATAAGGTTGAAATGTTTAATGAAACTTTGATTAAGCAAATGTTGGATCATCTCTAGATGACCAAAGGGTTAGATTGACATCTAGAGAAGGATGATGGCTATATTGGTATGGATTAATATGCTCAAGTAGCAGTGAGAGGGAATATAGAGAAGGAATTCCTTGATTAAAAGGTTTGTTGACCAAGAATGAATTGAGACATGAAGAGAGATAGAGTTTGTCATTTTACTACCTTGGGTAATGAGGAAGTTACCCAATTGGTATTCCTAAATTGGAATGCTTTTGTAACAGTTAGACAAAAGTAATTTGTTACTGCCTGTTTCCATGATTAGGGGAAGCATAAGTATAATAATGAGCATGGCCATGAGACTAGTCATGAAAATGACTGCAAGTCTTCACTAAAGGACACTAATATTAAAGTTAAAATATCAATGTGTATGGATGACCTAGGAAAATGCAAGCATGGAACTTGCATGTTGACAACAATGTGTGTATAAATGGATACGCTCGAGTTCATGGGTTAAATGCGTTATAAGGTTTCCTGAGATAAAGATTGATATTAAGATCAAGTAAATAAGAATTATATAGGTGTGAGTGTAAGGCACATATATATATATATATATATATATATATATATATATATATATATATATATATATATATATATATATATATATATATATATATATATATGTATATATATACTCAACAGTGTTGGCGTTGATACTTGCGGTTTGTAAGACCAGGATATATATAACAGAATGGTGTTGGCGTTGTGCACGGTTTGTAAGACCCCAGGTTCGAGTTATTGGTTGACCAAAAAATCCCTTCAGACATTAGCCCTTTTGGCATCACCTACTTGCGCAAATGAAGTCTCACCCGAGGTATCTATTGGGACTGCAAGAACTAGGTTTCTGCAGTAGTGAGGGAATAGGAGGTTATTATTCCATTCATTCTTGATTATTTGTTCTATGTGCATTATTCTGCAAGTGCCCTTATTCTATTACTTAGTGTATCTCAGGTTCATACTAGCATTATATTCCATATTACTACATAACTCATTGCTATAACAGTCATAATAATTGTGCCATGATTACACATAAGATAAATCTACTCTAATAGGCATCCAAACAGATTCCATAAACAATCACACAAAAGACTGTTAACACTAGATTTAATGTGGTTCACCCAACTCTGGGCTACGTCCACAACAGTTGGCTTCTTTATTATGCATTTGGTAATTTCTTCAGGCTTGCACACTACACTCACAAATATATATCATGGTTATCTTTATCTTCTCCTAGCCTAGCCTCTCTACAGGGCAAGCCTCTCACCCTCTCTACATCACCTCTTACATTCAGACATTTATTCCTCTTCTTAATCAAACATAACAAAACCATATCATACTTTAGCAAAGAACTAAACACTCAAGAACCAACAAACAATAACAAGCAACCCCTATTCTCCCAACCCATTACATATTTATACACACAATCTAGGGCTTAAAACCCTACTTGGTTCCCCCCAAAACCTTATTACAATGCATGACTACTCAAATTAACTAGTTGTTTGGGCTACTTTCTTCTGCTTTTCCATCTTCATGTTTATTTTTTCATTATGTATTATTTTCCTCCTATGTTTGCACGTCCTTATATCTTTAGTATGTCGGGTTGTCATCCTTCCTTTTTGCCTGCTTTCTTCTCCTGCTTTATTCTCTACTTTATTCCTTTGTCTTCTTTATTCTTCTATCTACTTTATTACACTTATTACATGTTGTACTTCTTGATGTGCCTCAGTTTCACACTCCCTATTCTTCCTTCTTCTTCTATGCACCTCTGCTACGCAGTTTTTCTATACTTAGGATTTTACCAAAAGTGTATCCCAAAACTACATGTCCAATAGGCCCCCAACACTCACATGTGGCTTGTCCTTGGCCACTCAGGCTTGTTTCCTACTCCTCCATGCCTCAATGAACTTTTTAGAGGCTACCTTTGCTACCTCCACTTCCTTTTGTATTTTTTCCTTTGTTTTCGCGATCTCTTCAACCCCCTAAGGTTGTAATTTTCTCTTCTGCTTCATAGGTTGCTTACTTTACCTTTCCCTGTGCAGTGGAAAATTCACAGATCACCCTCACTACTTCTTCCTGCATAGGTAAAATTTGTTGTTGAAGAATCTTCTATTGTTCCCTCATTTCCTCCACTTCCATGTATGACTGCCTCTGTGCCAAAATTGTTGTCATACGTTCCACTAGTAAAAGTGTAGTTATTTTCTCTGAAGCTTGTTGTGCCTTTTCCTGTGCTTCTCTTATCTTGGCCTCTAGAACCTTCATCTCTAGATATTATACTAAGTATGTCCATATATGCATGCTCTCCTCGCATATTTTTGTGCACTCTTCTTCTATCTTCTTAATGTTAGCGACTGTTGTCATCGCCATTCTCTCTCTTCCTTCTCTAACTTCTGGTGGCATTCCTTCCATGCTTCTCAACTATAGATCCTCAATACTTTCTTGGAATTCCTTGATGACTTCTCCAATATTCAATACATGTTCTTCCATAGTAGCCTCGACTACTATCGGGACTTCTGGAATGGCCTTGTATAATTTTTGGACAATTTCTTGTGTTTTCTGTGCTATACTTCCAGCCTTGTCCTTTTCCTGGATGGCTTTATTTACCCTTTCCTTGGCCTCGTTCTTGTATTTCATTACTTCCTCCACTCGACCTTCAACGTCCTTCTTTTGCTAGAGCAAAACATCATATTGTTGATGCAGCTAAGCTCTTCTATCCATCATTTTTTCAGCTAGTGATGTGATTCATCTCCTCAGCCCTTAATATCTTGCAATAAGCCTATTTTCAAGTCTTGCAATATTTGTATCGGCATCCTCTATACTACTATGTTTAGGTGTCCTAGCACGTTCACCTGTTCTTTTAATTTGGATGTTGGAAATTCAAGTGCATCTGTCTCAATATGGAGTGTTCTATGCCTGACTACTAGTTGGGTTAAGGATGGATGTGCAGCCTTTGCTTCCTTCCCCGGGATTATGGATAGTCCTCCCTCAGTCCTGCTCTCTTTTTCTAGGCTAGCTATTGCTAAGAGATACTAGAGTGATGCCAATTGATCCTGCACTCTCTACTACTACTCTTCCTTCTTCCTGGTGGCTTCCTCCATTATTTCCTTTGTGGCGTCTTGTACTTGGTGTCCTATGCGATCTAGATCATCATTGGTTAAATTATAAACTGGGGTTTCCTTATGCACTTTATCCTTCTTTCTCACCCCTCCTACTGGTTCCTTCCCCTTATCCTTTCATTTGACTCCTATTGCGGGGACTTTTGATGGGCTAGGCATATATCATGTGCCATTATTTTGATCGTTCTCATGCTCCTCATCTAGTTCGTCGTCACTCTTATCCTGTTATTATTCCTCTTCTAGGTTACCTTTTTCTCTGTTGGGTTTTTCCACCCCTATTCCCAATCATTCACAATTAGGCATATGTCTTCCGATGTCAACCTATATCTGGTAGGAAACCATTGGCGCGTCGGGTCCTTATTAGCCTACACATACATGTGTTGCATGCCTGATTTGAAGCATGTGATATCCTTATATGTTTCCACTGTCTTCGTAGTCATCATTTATATGTTTTAATGCTTCCAATGGTCCTATCATTTCTAAATAGCACAATTGTTCTTGCTTGTACATGTGTTTTCTTCACAGTCTTTTTCTTTTGTGTATTATTTTTTGAATTGGTGCAGTTCCATCCTAATGTGTGATAATCATTCCTTATGCACTCGGTCTTATGTCCTTGTACTTAGACACTCTTTTTATTTTTCCATATCTACTTTTTAATTTATCTTCTTCATTTTTCTACGTTTTATTTGTTTTCTGTGCGTTTTTTTCCCTATAATACAACTACTATGATACATGTGTTCTGGCATAGCCCAAATTACTATGCAGATTGGTAGTCGTCTCTATAGAGTTTAGGTCGACTTCCATTTGCCATTCCTCCAAGGAATTCTCCATTCAGGGTTTCCAATTGTGCAACACCTATCTTTGTTACATGTTGAATCACATAGGGTCCTAACCAATGCATTCTAAACTTTCCTAGATGTTGCATGAACTTGTTTTTATGGAGTAATACCAAATATCCCACTTGAAAAAAAAATTGTTTAATGTGTCGATCATGCCAAGAATTCTCTCTTACCTTATGAACTTCTTGGTGGAAACCTACAAAAAATCGATCCTCCTCAATATTTACTAACTGTGTCAATCTATCCTATATTGCGCTAGAGTTCGATAGATCAGTGATTGTTGCAATGCGCAAGATAGGTAGAGTAAAATCCATGGGCATCATGGATTCTTTCCCATAGACCAACCTAAAAGGTGTCTAACCTGTCAATTTTTTACTTATATTCCTATAAGCCCATAACACTACAGGAACTCTTAAGTCCCAATTGTCTCTCCCTACGTTGAAAATATTTTTCAAAGCATTCTCCAAGATTTTATTGAAATCTTCCATTGCTCCATTGGTCTGAGCATGATACAGTGTACTCTTTTGATGATTAATTTGAAACTCCTCCATCATTGTTGCAATTGTCTTATTCAAAAAGTGTGTTCCTTGATCACTAAGTAATATTCGCAGACATCCAAACCTTGTGACTACATTTTCAAACAAAACCTTCGTAGCAGTCTCTGCGGTGCATTCTAGAATTGATGTTTCTTCTTCCCATCTTGTCAAGTACTCCATTATAGTGATTATGTATCATGCCCCAGATATTCTTACTTGTGGATTGATTATCTCTACAAATTCTATGGCCCATTATCAAATACTTGCAATGCTACATGTGGATTCAAAGGCATTGCATCCCTCCTAGATGGTTTTCGCACTCTTTGACACACATCACATGACTGACAGTATTCCTTAGAATCTCTGTGAATTGTAGGCCACCAAAGCCCTGTGCACAAAGTATTTTTTCCAGTCTCCTTCCCTGCATAATGTCCTCCTACAATCTCATCATGTGCTTCCTCAAGTATCATTTGTCTTTCATTTCCAGCACACAACGTCTCAATATTATTTTTGCTCCCAGCTTGTATAGATTCTCTGCAATCAACTGATAATCCACTGCTTTGACTACCAGTTGTTTATTCTATGTCATTGTCATATCTGTTGGAGACATGACTGTACTTAGAAACTGCACTATCTCTGAGAAGTAATCATCCACCATCTTTAATTCAAATAGGTGTGCATCTGGGAGGTTGTAATCTAAATTTACTGCATATTCTCCTGATAGTATGCGCAATATATGATCCGGTCATGCATTCAACTTCCCTGGCTCCACTACAAACTCTAAATAATTTTCTTGGAAAAATAGTAGCCATATACATATTCTCCCCCCCCCCCAACACTGGCTTGTTCACTAGGTATTTCAATGCAGAATGCTCTATGTACATATTAAAGTGATACCCCAATAGATAATGTATGAAGTTTTGTAGTGCATAAACCATTTCCAATCCTTCTTGTTATGTGGTAGTATAATTATTCTCTATTATGGAAAGCTTCCTACTTGCAAAATAAATTGAGTGATCTATGTCTCCCTCCCCTAGTTGGGATAGTATTGCACCCAATGATATGGACGATGCATCTACATGTACATGGAACTCCTTTTTCCAATCTGGAAAGATCAAAATCAGCGCGGTCACTAGTTTTTTCTTTAATTTTTCCAACCCCTTATTATAGTCCTCGTTCCATTGAAACTTTGCTTCCTTCTTTAGTAACTTTTCCATTGGTGTTGTGATCTGCGCATATTGTTTGAAAAAATTCCTATAATAGCTTGTATGAAAAATATTTTCTCTCCACTATCTGGCTGATGTTGGTGGTTCTAAATCCATAATTACTTCAATCTTGGTCAGATCTACTAGTAATCCCTACTTGAAAACTACATGTCCCAACAAAATTCCAAACAGTGCGCAAAAATACACTTCTTCAAGTTCATTGAAATATGACACTATCTACACCGATCCAACATTAGATTGAGGACTTCTATATGATCCCTCAGTAGACTAAACACAGTCCAATCATCCAAGTACACTTCAAGGAACTTATGGATAAATTCCTTGAATTCTTCCACCACTACTCTAGAGAACACCGCAGGGGAATTCGTCAGTCCAAAGAGAATTATTGTATATTGATAAGTCCCCCACTCTATCACAAAAGTAGTCTTGTGTTGGTCCTCCTACACAAATTTTATTTGATGGTACCCCAAGAAGTCATTTGTGAAAGAATAAGTTTTCCCCATTATGTTCTCTAGTACCTCACCTGTGAATGGTGTTGGGAATGGGTCATGTAAACACGCATCATTCAACTTCCTCAAATCCATGAAAATATTGATTACTCCTATCTTCTTGTCCTGCACTACCATTGGTTTGATCCACTTAGATTCTTCTACAGGTTCAATGATTACTGCATCCAACATCCTATCTATTTCGGCTTTCACCTTTTTCGTGTACTTTGGATTTAACCTGTAAGTCCTCTATCGCACTAGCTTAGCACCTAGCTTCAAGAGAATCTTCATCTCACCTAAGTATCATGCTATCCCTTTCATCTCTAAAAATTTATTTGGGAATAGGTATTGATATTCATGCATTGCAATTCTATAATCTTTTTTATTGTTTCCTCACTCCAGTAATCCTCTAACTTTGTGAAGTTCATATTCTCTATTGTTTCAATCTTTACCTTTCATGTCTTTATTGGCTAGGTGTATGCAGTGGATTCAAGATCTAGCCCTTCTACTACTCATTCTCTTTTTGTCTCAAGTACTTGTATATTCAATGGATCATCTTCATCATGCTCTTCATTATCTACATTGTATCAATCCAATAACTCATGGATAGTCATAGTAGCTCTGTGTGAACTGCACAATAGTACCACCTCCATCGATCCTTGTTCTGAGAAGATATTAGTTCAAATAGCCTGTAGTGTTGCATCTATTGATGGATATTTGTGTTCAAATGTAAATGTGACTTTGAACCTCTGAGCCACCTCTTCTGATCTTGCTATCTCTCTACACATTTCCAATTCCAAATACCAATTCTTCGAAATTGTGTCTAGTATGTGTATAGTTTTTTGTGTCCATTCTTTTTCTGGTACTAAACTCCATAAAGTCCTACACTGCTCCACATGACCTACTATATCACTCCCTCCTATTTAATTTTGTGTAATATTTCCTTCCTCATTACCAAACTTCACTTGCATTAGCCTTCTCCACTATGGTCAGTCTTTCATTCCTTCTTTGTGTGCAGCCACCATCTACTTGGAGTCGCTTTTAGGACAACATCTAGTGCTAACATCCTTTGTTGTTTGGGTACCTGCAACTCAAATTCCTTTACAAAAAAACTTATATTTGTTAATCCATCATACATGGGTGGATCACATAGCTCTGTTCCAATCCAACATAAGGATCAGGTTATGCATGCACATCGTCTAGTTGACACTTCATGCATACTTTGTTGCTAATGCTCTATACCTTCTTCTGATTCTAATGCACATGAACTAATACTTCTCCAACTTAGGGAAGTGTCTGCAATAGGGTTGACATAATCATCCATTTGTTCAGTCATGTTATAAAAGTTTTCAATGTCATTTCCTCAGGTTGGCTCTATGTATCTCTTTTATTCTGATGGGTCCAAGGGTGCAGTAACTTTCAAATCTCCAACTTCAAATATCATCTCCCTCCTCTTAAAGATGATGATCGCATGGTTATCAAAATCCTATTCCAGTCCCATAAATGGTGGATATGGTTGACTATCATCCACGATCTCAATAACTTCAAAGTCTTCCATGTTGCACACCCCATCTATGTTCACGGGTAATCCTGTCAACCGACCAATCGATATTATTTTGTTCTAATTCATGAGACTTAATTGAGTAGGAGACCATACTAGCTTGGGTTTTCCCATAATATCCCATGTATTCTTAGGTAAAACATTCACATCAGAACCAAAGTCCGAGATGACATTATCCACATCATACTCCCCAATTTTCACATTGAATTTGAATTCTCTATTGGTACTCTTCCTGTGCAGTACCTAATTCACCACCCTTTGTGCGATAGGACTTTCCATTCCTCATGTGCAGTGATCAATCATGTCATATAGTGTACTCAACACAGTTTCATATTTCATTATCTCTACACAACTCCTCAGGAATTTTGTTAGCATGCTCACCTTTCTAGTTGGTTTCTCTGGCATAGTGTGTTCTCCTACATGAGGCACAGATGATGTTGATGCTCCCTAATCCTCTCCAAGTACCTCTTTTCTTTCCCTCTGATATGTCTCTTTTTCTTGTTGAGGATAAAATATTGGAACATTCCCTACTAAGTTTCTTACCCATTTCTTAGTATGATTTCCCTCACTCGTCATATCATCTCATGTTCTAGCTCCTCCGTGTGTAACAATTGTTATTCTTTTTCCTTCATTGTGTTTTACGACTGATATTTTCTGTACATTTTGATTTGGATTCTGGTTATGATTTGCTCTGGCCTACCATTTCACAACTAGTTGAGGAAAATATTAAGTATCATGGTCTAGTGCTCTACAGTATGTGCACGTCGTACATGGATTCAAGAATTTGTAGGCCAAGTTTCATATTTGATTATAGTTATAACATATAATCGGTCCTCTTCCTCCTCTACCAAAATTTCCTCTACCTTGGCCTCTGCCAAAGTTTCCTCTATTCCCTATATTGAAACCTATTTGATTATTATATTGAGTACCACCCCCCTTTGTTGTAGAATTCTCCTTTGTAATCATGTACATATATGTTGTGTGCTCTCTCATCAAGTCAAATGCATGAAAATCCTTCTCTTCATGTCCAACCGACTTGCAAAAGTTGCAAAACAAGTTCCTTGGTGTACTTTGATACTTTTATAGTAATGAATACTCATTTATATGATGTCCCCATTTCTTACATATCTCGCAATATCCTTCTCCTCATAATGGATTTGATGCTCCCATCACCAAACATTGCATGAATTTTGGTCATTCGTCTTTGTGATGGCCTTTAGTCCTACACTTGGTACACCAGACTTGCTCATGTTTTTCCTTTCCTTTTGTAATTTCTAATAGTTGAATCATCAAAGAATCCAACCACATCTGAACTTGCACCATCCCTCCATTGTCTCCTACAGGGGATTATTCCAATTTCATTGAAATTTCCAATGCCTCAAGCTCTGACACAACCTTCTGTTGAATCAATGCCCTATAAATGTGTGGTAGAATTCTTGCAGTAAACCATTCTTGATGATGGTGATTGGGGATATGGAAAGTCAGTCTACCCATCAGATTCCTGAACCTTTTATCAAACTCCCATACTGACTCTGTTTGCACATGTTTAATTTCCTTCAGTTTTGTGATGTACTGCAACTCCGATTTTGGCTTCTTGAACTCTTTAAATATCACTTGTCATATCTCTACCAATGTCCTAACCTATCCTGTAGGCATGGTACTCCACAAATTCATGTACCAGACTAGTGCACGGCCTCTAAATGTTGTATACAACTGCACAATATTCACGGTCTCATCCTGAACGTTCTTTTCAACCCAAATTGTCTCACAAACAAATAGATGTTTCTTTAGGTCTTCTGACCCCACTCCCTAGAACTCAGAAAATATAAGGGTGTTGTCTACCCATGCCATGTTGCTTTGTGTAGTCAATCTTCTTGTTGATGCTGGTTGAATCTGACTCCATGCATTACTTCCACTACTCTGATTTCTACTACTTTGCCCTCCCTGGCTAACTATAAGTTTTTTTTATAAGTCTTCAATTATTATCTATGATTGTGGTGATGCACATGGGGTCGTGGATTCGACACAGGACCCAGTATGAGCAGGAATAAATGGCTCTTCTATCACTGGAATAGAATGAAACTCCTCTTCTTCTCCTCCAATATGTGGTATTTCCATTATTTGGATTATTGTGTAAGGTTCTCTCTCCAGTGGCTCATTGTGCGGCTCTCCTTTTCCAACCCTAGAACTTCACCTCTTGTACCTCCTTCCTCCATGAATTACTCCAAACTCATATTCTTCCTTTGGTATACCCTCTTCTTGCATCATCGATCCCTCCCTTCCTTTTTTATCACATCCTCTCTTGTCCTCAGACTATCCTCTTTTCATCCCCCGGTTTCCCTATGTGTGAAAATCCCCTTAGCAGTCAGATTGCATTGTCATCATGCACTTGTCACACAACAACATATTTATCCATGTACACAATGATTTCATGAACCTTCCATGCAAACCTTTGAAAAAGTCCCTTTCTACAACACTATATGATTGGGTACAATCTACTGCAAACTTTGTAATGTATCCTCCTAGTATCTTATCCAACCAAAAATCAATTGTGTGAGTAGTTGGGTTACTTACGAAATTCAATTGTCTTATCAACTCAGGAGTTCAATTCCTTGGCATTGCAATTATGTAAGTTCCATTATTCTCCACTAATATTTCTAACCACTACGCCAAAATAATTGGAAATTTTCCAAAGAAAATTTCATGCAGTTCTATATACACATACCTTTGCCTCCATTGTTTGTCACTAATTCTAGGTTTTTTTTCTCTTGTCGAGGAAATTCCCATTCCTTCCTTTCCAACCATTTTGAGATCTCTTTCTTAGTCGACCTCCAAAACATTCCCTCAATAACAAATTATGGGTTCCGAAAATGGAACCATTTGTTGGTGTTGCACATGGTTTGTAAGACCCTAGAAGGAGTTATTGGATGGCCAAAAAATCCCTTCATACATTGTTCTTTTAGGCATCACTTTATTGCACAGATGAAATCCCACCCAAGGTATCTATTGGGACTACAAGAACCAAGTTTATACAACAGTGAGGGAATGGGAGGCTATTATTCCATTCATTCTTGATTATCTGTTATGTGTATGTTATTCTGCAAGTTCCCTTATTCTATTACTTAGTGGATATCAGGGTCATATTAGCATTATATTCCAAATTACTACATAACTCATTACTATAACAATCATAACCATTGCACCATGATTACACATAAGATAAATCTACTCTAATATGCATCCAAACAGATTCCATAAAAAATCACTCAAAATAAAGTTAACACAAGATTTAGCGTGGTTCACCCAACTCTAGGCTACGTCCACAATGACTAGCTTCTTTATTATGCATTCAGTAATTGTTTCAATCTTTCACACTGCGCTTACGAATATATATCATGGTTATCTTTCTCTTCTCCTAGCCTATTATCTCTATAGTGCAAGCCTCTCTCCCTCTCTGCATCATCTCTTACATTCAGACATCGATTCCTCTCCTCAACCGAACAGAACAGAACCATACCATAATTTAGTAGAGAACTCAAAACTCAGGAACCAACCAACAATAACAAGAAACCCATATTCTCCCAACCCATTACATATTTATACATACAATATAGGTTTTAAAACCCTACTTGGTTCTCCCCAAAACCATATTACAATGCATGACTACTACAATTAATTGGTTGTTTGGGCTATTGTCTTCTGCTTTTCCATCTACATGCTTATTTTTTCACTCTTACTACTTTTCCTCCTTCTTTTGTGTGTCCTTCTATCTTTAGTATATCGAGATGTCATCCTTCCTTTTCAACCACTTTCTTCTCCTACTTTATTCTCTTCTTTATTCCTCTATCTAATTTATCCTGATGTCTTCTTTATTCTTCTTACTGTGCACTGTACTTCTGAATGCACCTCAGTTGTGCACTCCCTAGTCATCCTTATTCTCATGTGCACTCTGCAGCGCACTTTTCTGTACTTAGTATTTTACCAAAATCATATCCCAAAATTTCCTATCCAACACATGGTATGACTGTCGGAGTAAGTGGGTGACAGGGAAAGGAAGGTATACTTGCCTGGATTTGAAATGACATGGATGCATGGTTGAACCTATGATGGAGGTTCTGAATATTTGGTTAAAAATAATAGCTTGAGAAAGCATGTCATTCCTCATAAAGAGATAAGATGAAATTATAAAAGAGCAATGAGCAAGAGTGACCTTATTTGTTGGTCGTATCTTGTAAAGAGGGCAGCAAAATTCTGAGTTTATTGGTGAGACTGGTCGTGTAAGTGACTAAAAGGTCTTGTAAAAATTGAATGAGGCTTAATAAAAATTAATGAATGAGGTAAAAAGGTGCAAATGACGCACACACACACACACACTGCAAATGATCTACCACACACACACACACACACACACACACACTATCAATATTATACATATATATATATATATATATATATATATATATATATATATATATATATATATATATATATATATATATATATATATATACCTACTTAAAAGTATAATACCACTATCTGATCATGTAGGATGTGGGGCAAGGGTTGTTCTTTCCTATATTGAATAATGCTATAAAGGCATATTTGACCATGTTTTAATAATTATCGGTATATTTTTTTAATACTAACTCAAGGAGGACGTGTCCATTTCCTCGGGAAAAGCTAGTGTAAATTATTGAAAGGATAAATAAGAAGGAACGCTCTATTGTCATAATAGAAGGAAACACGATTATGCCTTTGAGGATTGCATGAAAATGATTGTGAACAATCATGAATTAAAATATTTTAAAGTGAAGTTGCATGTGAACTATAAAGTGTGCCTATGGTAGACACACAATATGTTGTGGGAAGTGGCTAAGTCCAGGTAATCGCAATGTGAATACAAGCTAATGAAATAAAGGTATTGGTTTGAGTGCATAATAAGAATGCATGTGTATGTTCTTTATGAAATATCAAGTAGAAATATGAAATGATGAGGTTGGACCTGACTCGGGATTGAAGTCATTTTGAATAGTGATAGATATACATCAAGAGAGTTTCATGATAAAGAATTTCCATGTGGAGAAACTATGTAAATAATCTTTTCTATGAACAGAGCTAAATCCTCAATTATTGTTGAAAATTTGACAACGGAATGAAAATTTTATTCATACAAGAATTATGTATTCCATTATAAAACACAATGCATGGATGAAAGACCAAAAAATGAACGAGTGGCCATTTTGATGTTGGAATGGCAATGTGAAGAATGCACAAGTTCATATTTCATTGAGAAAAAAAATCTTCTTGTTGTAGCATGCTAAGGGATTCCAGGAGGATCTGATTAATATTGCTCAAGGAATAGAGTAGGTAGGTCCCAGGAGGGATAAATTGTAAAGGAAAAGAAAGGAAAAACAATTAATATTTTTCTCACTATGAAACTATGAATAATAAGACAGAGTTGTATGTTTTTAAAAGGACGGTTGTGAGATCTAGTAAAACTGGTAATTGAAAGATAAAATGTTAAATGTGTTTAAATGGCCTTGGTTAAGCCATGATACATAGAGACAATGAGACCTTGAAAATAACTCAGTTGGAGTGAAAGTTGTAGGTTGTGTAGAAGGATTTGGAAAAGGGGAGAGTCCCTTAACTCCTTTCCTAATTATTATTATTTTTCTATGATATAAGAGACCGATATGTTGTGTATGAGAATACTTTGGCATGAATAATGTCAATGGTTGCATGACTGTATAGATAGTTTATATTTTAATTTTGTTTACACCCATGAAAATGTTGAGGGAAATGAGATAGGATGCATGTAGATGTGCTAGAACGCATCTAAAAATATTTTTTTAAATTAAATGATGTGGTACATGAATTTTATTTTCAAAACAATTGATCTCATTGTGAATATGATGATGCATGAAGGAAAAAAGATTCCAATAATGGACAACCTCAGGAAGAGGATAAATACAATAGGGTTGGTGTTGAAAGGTTGATGGAAGGACTTAGGAGTCCCCATGAAACACCACTGATAAGGTAATATCAGAGAAGGCGTTGGCAGCAAGAACAGGTATAAAAGTGTTTATGCCTATGTGGCATAAGGTTTGAAATGGATTGGGTAAGAATCCCTTCTGAAATATTCTATTATTTTAATGATATGAAAATGATTTTGAATTGTTGTGGAATGCCATTGATATCTGAGTAGGGTAAGATTCAGGAAGAATAGCCTGAATGATGAGAAGTATGAACCTTGATATCCAAGGATGATTAAGAACCTTACAAGACATTTCGTGAATAGATATTTCATGAACGCATTGACCCATCGGGAATGGTTGGAACGAAAGTGCTCATAAGTAACACGTTGATTGAATGTGTTGAGGGAATACATGCTTGCATTAGAAGGTAGGAAATGGACTTCCCGGTAGGGAAGGATAACCTTCCAATATTTTACAGAATTGTAACAATTGTATAAAGAGGAATTGGGTAGCCATGAATGTTGGCACCTTGGTTTCTAATGAAGAAAGAATGCTTGAACGTATTCATGAGAAACCTTCAGTTTCATGTGTGTTGATTTGAGGTCATAATCAGCTTAGAGAAAGAGGCAGAGTCTTGTTGTAATAAGGAATAAGAACAAAGAATCCATATGGTAAAAGGTTGGTTGAGTCCCAATGCACCATGGCAAGTGTGGCTAATATAAAAAAGTAATCAATCTTAAATCCAATGCAAGGATGCATGGTGTATGATTGCGACCAAGGACATTGGCACATTAGTTGAATCTTTTTAATATTAAATTTGCATTTGGTAAAAGTGTAGTATGATAAAATAATGCATGTGTAAGGAATAATATTTCCTTTTTCTTTATATCATTGAATAGATAAAACTAATTTGATTGTTAGTATGAACAGTTCTAAAAATTGTTGTGCACTATTTCAAGTGTGTAATCAAATATATGTGCATGACAACTAACAAGTTGTTTGGCTATGTGAAGATAGAATTGTAGGAAAGAGGATCTAGGATATGGAAGTATTGTAAGCCCATTAGGAAGACCAATTCATGTTGAGCCAAACTATTATGAGAAGGAAAAATCTCAAACTTGTGCATGTGGTTCCTGTATGGAAAAAATATGAAAATAAAATGAAATTGTGAAATTTAAATATGTGTGTAACAGATTTGAAAAGAATTCTGATTGAATTAATGAAAATATCTCACAATTTTTGTATGCATATGAACATAGGTGAGATGAATAGATATGTCCAGGGAGGACAAATGGTGGTTGTCAAATAAGAAAGCATGAAAGAGGGCCATTGTTATGAAAATAGAACTTTGTGATAAGTCATGATAACCATGAGAATGTTGTGTTGTGGTAACACGGGTCAAAGGTATTCTTTCGACAGAGAAATCTAGAGGGACACCTCGACAGAGCAAGCTTGGGGGATGCTTCAACTGTAAGACTCAGCGAAGTCTCTGAAAATCTTATTGTGCAAGAAATCCTGGGTAGGAAAAATGGATCTCCTAAGGAATTGTATAGCATAGAAGGGAATGCCTGATCTTGAGCCCAAAATGTGAGTGACTACAAGGAAGGGGATACCTCGATAGCTCATGTGAAGGACTCGGTCTAGTCTTTAAAAAAAAATCATCTTTTGAGTAGGATCATGCACACAATGGATATGTAAAGGAAAACAATCATCCAAGTTAATGAGACAACCATATGGATGCAAATCCATGAACTACACATATAAGTATTGTGTTGATTTGCAAATATTTCCTCTTGAGTTTGAACAAAAACAAAAAAAATTGCATGAAACTCTGATTAATATGCTTACTATTGAGATTGTTGTAAGCATGTACTAAATTCCAAGAGTCTGGTAAAAGACCAGACCAAGAAGAGGAATAACAATGTTGAGATAGTTGAAATAAGAATGCATGATCGGTGTTGCTGAGAAATAAAGAACAATGCAGACGATGTTCCTTTGAAGGGGGAGGGATTGGAACACCCCATCTCTAAATCCTGAGTATAAGTAATTAATCACAATTGATGATTTAGATGAAACAACATGCCAATATTATAATTGTATTATTTTTTAATTAAGAAGATAAACCAACTTACTATGGATGAATCCTTTGAAATTATTGTCCATGACACCACTAAAGGGAAGAGTGAGGAATTCTTTCGAATGGGTTCATCATGGTAATATGACCCAATCATCCTTACTGAAATAATGAATTGGAAATATTAAGATATTTCCCTTAACATTGATTTCAAGGCAAATCAAATAATGAGGAAGGTTGGTAGTTGAACAACCAACCACCCCAATGAATGGAGATATGTAGGGATTCCCGAGGTGACATAAATTGTCAGCTAGAGGACAGCAGGAAGGAACACCACAAGTCCCCGCGATTGACCCACGAGCTACCTTCTGATAGAAGAAACAGGGTATAGATCAAGAAACTTCCCAAGGGATTTTAGGTAGATGAGAGTTTTGTTCTAAGGGAGAGAGGGGGAACTAGGGAGGAAATATGAATAGAGGTCGAAGAATAAAAATTACAGGAGAGGCCCAGGTGTAGGATGAGAAATAAGAGTCTCAAGAAGAATTTGGTTACAAGGCTAGTTTGAAAGCATAGATATCAACTTGAGCTGAGAAGGTCGCGAGCTTGATGCTAGATAAAATATGATAAACCTCATAATGTCTTAGGATAGGTGGGTACTAGAAAATATTGACTAAGAGTAGTAGGAAGGAGAGTAACCTACACTTGTTAATCTCCCTGGGGACCTGAGAGAAACTCCCTATTGGTATAATGGCTTGGCATGGAGGTGGCCTGTTGTTGAAGTTACTGAATGAGTAGAGCCTATGGTTGGGTGGAAATATGAACACCCATAGTCGGTTGGGTGGTTTTAATTTGTAAACAGATAAGTACTTTTATACTTTGTGTAATTAAATTGAAATTAATGGTTGGATTCATGTACTTGTGCTATGCATATGTAGGTATAAATACGTGTTCATTTGGCATGTTCACGTATATGATATGAATGTAGACCTGTAGGAATAATGTAGGTCTCATATCTCTGAATACTTACCTTTTAGGCAATTCAAAGGGTGGAAGGTGTACAAGACGTAAAGTATGCATTGCAGGAAAAGGAGTTTGAGGGAGACAGATATTAAACCCAACAGACTGATACAGTGAAAGGATATAGGATTTCTAAGTCCAATATAACATCTACAACTTGTTTGATCTTGATGTTGATCCAACGAGACTCAACAATTGTCTATTCTCGGGTTGGAACAAATCCCAGGCGTTCAAGGTGAGCCTTACACCCTTGGGTTATCCCTCATAATCTCTATGGTAATTATTGATCATTGGATCAATGGATCGATCTATCTCCACCGTTGATTTTTCATTTAAGATCAGGAGGGAATCCTCTCCATACTACCAAATAATCGGGCCCCTGGAAAAACATATATTCCGTGTTTTTTTCAAAAGGGTCGATGCCCTGACACTTGGGGAATGGGGCTACAACCCATGTTCCACCACCCTAGTCAAATACCCATCATAGAATGGAAAGAAGGGATACCGACCATAGATATAGGGATGATGCTCGATCGTTATCATTCTATTTATACAAGGCCTTGCGCATACCCTTTGAGGTCACTAGAAAGTATTATCCATTGGATCGGTGGATTGATTGATCTCCACTATAGATCCATTATCTAATTTCAAGTGGGAAATTGTTGATTGGTTGTGAGGAAGGAGGGATCTCCACCATTGATCCATGACTTATCATCATCGGGATTGGAAGGAAGGTAAATCATAAAGAAAATACCCAATTCCAACGATGACAATGATCGGAGGCAACGAGAGTCGTTGATCGACGACAGGTCAGAGTTAATATCCACCATAGATCGATGGTAGGTCGAAGTTAATATCCACTGTAGATCTCTAAAAACCCATTAAAGGTAATAGAAAGGGGCGATGACATCATGAGTGACTTGGAATGCTAGCATGGAATCCAACATGTCCTTAGGTGTGATGAATGTTTCTAGAGGGATGGATAACAAGACAGGTGTGGTCTCGAAGGGCCTACAAACCTCTATAGTGTAGGCAGTGATCTATATCAGTAGATCTCGATGTGTATATATCTCAGTCATTCATCGGACTTTGAAAGGTTAGCAAGGTCATTTGTTGGTATAAAATGTCGATGATGATAAAGGCTTCGTTGATATGATGAGATTCGTTGATATGTTGTTAGGTGAGAGTAATCTCCATCATTTATTGTTGTGAGATTCATCTTACAGAGGAGAGAGGAGAAAGATGCCATGATGAAGTGTGGGTGCCAACATGGAAACCAGCGTGTCCAAGTAGTGACATGTGTCATTACTTGATTGGTTTTCAAGACAAAGTGGGCCTCGTCAAACAAAAGGCCCTTAAGACATCTCCTTAGATCTCGATTGTTGGATC
The DNA here is from genome assembly GCA_010110895.2 of Picea sitchensis. NCBI lineage: Eukaryota > Viridiplantae > Streptophyta > Pinopsida > Pinales > Pinaceae > Picea > Picea sitchensis. The sequence continues at coordinate 26,913 of SNQJ01S0020373.1, read as the reverse complement.
AACATATTGATAGATCTCAACTATACGTTGATGTAAAGTTGATGAAGTCCTAGAGAGAGGGTTAGGAGATGAGTTTTGATGATGATGGGGAGTCAGGACTAATGACAATCGTCAATCTATCATGAGAGATAATGACAAGACCTAGACCGTTATATCTAGAGGAATCTTCATCGAAGCTTGGGAGGTTGATTAGGTTGTGTTCACCCAAGAATGTTGACGATGAAAAACCAATCGTCGACAATGATAATAACCTAGAAGATAACGATGAAAATTTATTTGGGTGGGAATTAATCTCCATCGTTGATCACCATGACCTTGTTGGGAATCGGTTGGAGGTGATGGCGAAGAGATTTGGACCATTGATCGAGACAAATATTTATTGGGGCTTAAGGGTTAGACCTATTAGGTGTTGGTTAGGAATGTTGATGATAAAAAACAAGACAAGAGAATCTGGATTGTTGGTCCACGTAGGGTGGAGATTCAATCTCAATCCTCAATCTGTTTTGGGTCTTTCCCATTTGTCTTAGAAATGAAAAGGGTTGAGTGGTAACTATCGTGAAAATTAGAATTTCCCAATCAAGTAGGGTCATTGGACGCTTGGCCCGAGGACTGTCATATTTTTTAAGGGGTTCAGATAATGGATCGTCATCAAAAATTATAGTAAAGCTAAATTGCACCCCATGGGAATGAAATTACCAATGATGACAACGAGAGGTTTTGTAGAGAAGAACCATGGTTTGGTAAGCCATATGGAAAACACCACGTCGAAGCCACGACTATGCCACATCAGTCAACGCATGGGCTAGGTAGCCACATGGATGCCACGTGGTAGTGAGATGGCACTTGGCCAATGAGGACCAAGAAATTTGGAAGGACATAACTTTTAATCTAGAGCTCGGTTTTGAGCATGATGACAGTCGTTTGAAATCTCTTAATGAGAAAAAAATGATGTTTCCCTCGAAAAGAGGCTTTGATATGATTGAGAAAAGAAAATGTTTAACACCCCATCCCTTAAAAGGGTACTTATGGGTTTGGGTGTGTTACACAAACCATAACTACTTCAAGAAAATGGAAATCAAAATTTAAAAGGACAAGAGAAGGATTTATCAGAAAGGTTGGCAGTTAGAAATTTCTACACTCATGAAGAGTATGCAAGAAGCAAAGTTCTATCTCTACAATATTTGTTGGATTGGCATGCTAAATCTTGTCTCTCTACATCTTCTTTTTTTATGTTTATTTCCATCAAATCTTCCATGAATGTAATAAGAACAGGAAGATTTGGGTCTGAGCAGTTCTTTCATTGAAATCTCTAGTCATCCTGTAACATTTCAGGTCTAGAGGAGCAAGATCCCTCCTTGTAAAAAGGAAATTTATATTTCATTCAGTGTATTAGTTGTCATTGAGACTTTGTAGAAGTTGTTTCAACTCTCTATTTTTTTTATATTATTAAAATTTTCATATTTGGGATATGGTTATAAATTTCTTCTGCAGAGAACTACTCAGGAAGATTTGGGTCTGAGCAGTTCTTTCATTGAAATCTCCAGTCTTCCATGAATGTAATAAGAATAGGAAGATTTGGGTCTGAGCAGTTCTTTCATTGAAATCTCCAGTCATCCTATAACATTTCAGGTCTAGAGGAGCAAGATCCTTCCTTGTAAAAAGGAAATTTATATTTCATTCAGTTTATTAGTTGTCATTGAGACTTTGTAGAAGTTGTTTCAACTCTCTATTTTTTTTATATTATTAACTTTTCATATTTGGGATATGGTTATAAATTTCTTCTACAGAGAACTACTCAGGGCACTACATTAGTGATTTCTCTGACTTGAGTTGAAAGCATGTGATTTCAAGTGTATTTCCTATCAAAGTCGTTTTGGGTTGTAATGAATTTATTATGTAAAGTTATTTGAATACCTTTCATTTATTCATCTTGCAAAAGTAATCGTAAATTATGAGTTTAGTTTATCTTACAAGAAAGAAAGAATGTCAGTTGAATGGAGACTCCAAAACCTTGTAGACACAAATCTTTGTTGACACACTTGATCTTATCTTTTCTTCAAATGATATGATGTATATTTGTATATAAATATTGTGCATTTGTATTTACAAAACATTTTGGGATATCTTTCATTTATTACAAAATCATGTAAGGAACCTTCTGACACTTCATCCAAAAAGGAGTACCACCTCTATAAAAATTCAAGGGGATTTATATCCTCGTGAGGTTAACCTTAAGACTGTAAAACAATCTTTTAGATCAACATGGTCTCAACAAAATCTATTACCCATTTGTCGAAGGGATCAATTCTAGTCACAGGGAACAATTGAATCTCATCTCTACAGCAAGGCTTTCCAACATGTTGACATATGTCGTAGCATTTGCAGTAGTCTTTATAGACTTTGAAGACCTTTCATTTATTCATCTTGCAAAAGTAACAACAAATTTTGAGTTTATTTTATCTTACAATAAAGAAAGAATGTCATTTGAATGGAGACTCCAAAACCTTGTAGACACAAATATTTGTTGGCACACTTGATCTTATCTTTTCTTCAAATGATATGATGTATATTTGTATATAAATATTGTACAATTGTATTTACAAGATGTTTTGGGAGATATTTCATTTATTGCAAAATCATGTAAGGAACCTTATAACACTTCATCCGAAGTGGAGTACCACCTCTATAAAAATTCAAGGGGATTTATATCCTCGTGAGGTTGACTTTAAAACCGTAAAAGGATCTTTTAGATCAACATGGGCCCAAAAAAATTTATTACCCATTTGTTGAAGGGATCAAGTGTAGTCACGGGGAACAATGGGATCTCATATCTGCGGCAAGGCTTTCCAACATGTTTACATACATTGCAGCATTTGCAGTAGTCTTTATAGTCTATGAAGAGAGAGGAACACCAAGTCCTCGTGCATGGGACCTTGCATGTGGTAGATTTATCGGCATGGTGGCATCCAACAATACCTTCATGTGCCTCATATAGGATGGAGTCATGTTCGTGTTTCAAATCACAGTGATGTACGATGCCATATGCCCCCAACTTATACAATTGTCTAGAAATCAATTGATAATCGACACTACGGGTCACTAGTTATCGATGTTGCACGAGAGTATATTTGGTGGGAGCCTGGACAGTGATGAGAAATTATGTTATTTCATCCAATTGACCAGGAATGACATCGACCCGAAAGAGTTTCACATCATATATTTCATCATCAAGGCTCATAGCAGCTTCCCCTATATGAATCGACAACAGATGATTTGGTCCAACATTTTGTTTACCAGGATTAACAATGACTTTGAATTAAAATTCTTGGAACAACAACAACCAATGGAAGATTATTCCACCCATCACTGACTTGTTCATCGAATACTTGAGTGAAAAGTGATCAGTGAAGAATTTGAAAGACAACCCCAACAAGTAGTGGAGAAATTTTCACAAGGCATATACTATGGCCAAGCCCTCACGCTCGATTATCATATAATTATTTTTTTCATCGGAAAATTTCCAACTGGAAAAATAGACCAGATGATTGATGTTTCCCTCCCATGGTTGTGCAATAATGGAAACCAACGCAATGGAAAAAACATCGACATGGATATGGAAGAGCTTCAACTAATCAGGAAAAGCCAAAATCGGCACAATAACCAATTTTTCTTTGAGGGTATCCAAGTCTTTCTAGCATTCCATTGTCCACTCGTACTTAGTATCCTTGTGTAGAAAAGTTTCTAATGGAGCCACAATTTGGGCATAATTCTAGATGAACCGTTAGTAATATCCTGTATGACCCAATGTTGTACACATTTGTCGAATTGAATTGGGGTCCACCATATCCAATATGGTGGAAATCTTAGATGGGTCCACAAGAAATCCATCCTTGCACACGATGTGGCTCAATAATATACCAAAGGGTGTAAAATATATGCATTTCTTTCAATTCAAAGATATATGTAGTTGGCAGCATTGATCCAACATTAATCGAAGATCTTGCATATGTTCTTTTAGCAGACTAAATGCATTCCAATCGTCAAAATATACCTTAAGGAACTTGTGGATAAACTCCTTGAAGGTAGCGACCATTATCCGGAAAAATACTGTGGGGGCATTTTTCAAGCCAAAGGGCATGACTGTATATGCAAATGACCACCATTTGGTCACAAAGATGATTTTTCATGATCTTCCTCTGCGATCTGACTTGATGATATCTTGAGAGTCCATCTGTGAATGAGTAGGCTTCTCGGTCGCCAACATTTTCCAATGCCTCATCTATTAAGGGTGTCGGGAAAGGATCATGTATGTTGGCTTCATTCAGACTCCTCATATTGAAACATATGTGAATCTCCCCATTTTTTTTGGGTTGCACCACCATAGGACTAATCCATTCATACTCCTTGAGAGGGACAATAATTCTCGCATCCAACATTCGATCTAGTTCTTTGCACACCTTTTCTTTATACTTAGGATTTAAGCAATAATGCATTCTCTTGATTGGTTTGAATTGAATATTCATGTATCTCAATAAACTGACAATTCCTTTCATCTTAGAAAGGATCCAAGGAAAAAGGTATGTGTATTCCTTAAGGAGGTCAATAACTTGAGTGACTATCTCATTATCCCAATAATCTCCAATAATGGCCATCTTGAGCTCTTCTTCAGTGACAATATTGTGTTTCTTTTTTTTTATTGGGCCATGATAGTCTGGTGCAGCTATATTTGTCGCCTTACCTTTTAGTGCACATTATCCTTATGACTCTTTCACATGGATGTCATGGGAGTCATTGTCATAAATATTGTCCACATCAATATTCCACCAATGTACTACTTCTTTCTATTTTTCCACCGACTTATGGTATGAGAAAAACACCCTGGGAGAAGTTTCCTTTGGCTACCGATGGAAAATAAATTCCTTAATCCGACAAATTTCATTGTGAGCCCAATATTCTGCAGTGAAACAGAAGATTAAAAGAAACTAGGAACTGATATGGATCCACTCAATTGTTTGCCTCTTGAGTTCCTCCTAAATGTACCAACTTCTATGGACCATGTCCATCATGTGGAAAAACCAATGTACCCATTGATCTTGAGGGATATTTTTTTATCTCCAACGATGTTCACAAAAAGAAATATGTTCTTGAGTATCCTCAGTGCCCTTGTATCGGTTGGCTAGTTTGAAGTCAGTGATGGGATGGAATTGAACCTTTATGAACTCAACTATCTGCACCCAACTATGAATATCTAGGCGATGTGTCTCCCACCACTACGCAAGTGTCCCTCGAACCACTGCCTCCATGGATTGAATTATTTTCTCCACGGGAATGGTTTTCTCCATCTATATAAGGAACATATCCGCTGGCCCTAACCCATCAAACCGTGGGGAATTGAAAAACTCATACTCGATCCATCGCACTACTTTTTTATCCTCGTGTATCTATGAGTGGAAAATTCGTAGAGTTTATTCTACCACCTATCTATGGCATCCTTAGAATCTATGTCATAATACTTGACACTCCCCCAACTTAACTCTCCATATGAGGTGAGGTTGATGTAGTCCTCCCTATATATTGTGATCTTATAAATTTTCTCAAAGACAAAGCTCCACACATCCTCATCCATGGGCTCATTATATCGATAACCTTCATATGGATTCAGTAGGGGGACCATGTTCAGGATGCTTGTTTCAAATGAAATCTTCCTCTTCTTCAATTTTAACACTACATTATTGTCAAAGGCCCATTCAATACCCACTAATGAAGGATATGGATCAGATTCATCCATAGTCTTTATGACCTCAAAGCCAACCTTTGTTTTCACTCCTTCTATGTTTACTTCCACCTGCTCAAGATGGCCTATTGGGTATATCTTGTATTGATTGGCCAAACGAATCTGGATGGGAAACCATACCAAATTCATTTTCCCCAACACCTCCCAAGATTTCTTCGGAAAAAACATTACGTAGGACCCTAGATCCAACATGATGCCATCCATGTCATAACCACAATATCTTCTATCATTTTAAATTCTCAGCCAGTGCGCTTTTTCTTGTTGACTTGACATACATCTCTTTCTGGCAGAGGAGAAAATATGGTGGCCTCCACTCTTTTTTATTTCATGCAAGTAGCTAACATATGGTTCAACTTACTTGCAACTTCCGGATCATTCAGAAATCACAAACAATAACTCAAGAAAGAACTTATCTGGTCTTTAGATTCTTCCTTGTGACCTATTTCATGTAATACTTGTACGTGCACTACACATTGCAATTCCTCCTAATGTGATTCTTCACAGACCTTTTTCTTAGCTCATCGCAACTCAGTTTGTCTAGGACTCTCCTCTATTGACCAGTGTGTCACATGCTAGAATTATTCACACACATAAACCTCCTCCAACGATCTTTGGATCATGTGTTGTGATTCCTCACATATGCGGACCTCTTCCAACGACCTTTGCATCATGTGTTGCACTTCTTCATGGATGTGATCTTCTTATAGCGACCTTTGTGGCTCCCTATACACTTATTCCCATATTGGAGCCTCCTCGAGAGACCTATGATTCACACGTTGCAGCTCCTCACGTGCTCTTTCTTATTCCAACACTCTCTACACATTACGTAAGAATTGTTTTTGCTAGGAAACATCAAACTTTAGAGGTGGCTGAGGTGCCTTCCTTATCTTTCCATCTGGATATTGACTTGATCCTTTACCATACTCGAAGTTTTCTCCTGTCTTCACCCCTCCATGGGTTACTACATGTACATCAACCTCCTCGTTATTCATCTTATTCTTGCACAACTCAGCATGCACCATGTTACAATTGATCTCCTTGTCCTCCCACTTCTTCAGTAAGTTGCGACAATATTCGGTGAAATTTTGAGGACTATAAAAACATGCACAGAACACATGCAATATGGTACGAAATCATGAGACATGACCCATCTCAGTGCAATTAAAATATGTGGGGGGTCTACCTCAGCCTCTGCCATGTCCTTGGCCATGACCGCACTGATATTCACCCAGGTACCTCCTTGGAAACTGCCTCTTTCGATGCCACCACGCTCACCACCTTTCTATGTCTCTTATACCTAGACTACATCATAGGTATCTTGCATTAACTGGAGTGAGAGGGACCTATTGAAATCATGTCTGATGAAATTACAGAACTCACATAATGGAGTGTGATTCGTCATATGGTACTTCTTCAAGTTTGGGAAGTGGGGGGACACGTGGCCCCATTTTTTGCATATTTCACACCATTCCTTCTTCCAAGGTGGAAATGGAATGGGTGCAGCCGTTGCAATATAATTTGACAAGACAAGGAATTCATCTCTCTGATGCTCTTCCGAATGACAGGTGATACACCATACGCTCTCATGCATGACTTACATCCCTGCCATATCCTACAGTTGTATCATCAAGTTGGTTAGTTACATCTGCACCTATGCCAAACTTGCCAACATCTCCACCCCTCCTGGTGTAGCTTCCAGACACATGGCAATTTCTACTTCCTTTGCTTGATTTATCACCTTCTACTAGGTGACTGACACTTGGATATGGGGAAGTAACCCTGAAATAAATCATTCCTTTGGTTGAATTTCCTAGATTTGGAATGTCAACCTATCCAACAATATTTTAAGCCGTTGGTCATAATCCCATATGGTCTCGCCTTCCTTCTGCTTTATCTCTTTTATCTCTATTATACATTGGGATTCTAACTTAGTTTTTTGAAACTCCCTAAGTAGATCATGTTTAATCTCGGCCAAGGACCTCGCCTGTCATACTAGTGCAGTAGTCTTATACTTCATATACCACATCAAGGATCTGTCCTTAGATGTGGTTTCTAGCTATGCGATTTTGGCTRCTTTGTCTGTGATTCTCTTGAGAGACTGGATTTATTTACATGTAAACCATTTTTTTCTCTGCATCATCCTTACCTATTCCATGGAACACGAGTAGTCTCATTGTACTATCTTGATTTTCCATCTTTGATCTCGAGCTAGTACCTCTTCTTTGACTAATAGGGGCTTGATTTTTCCACACCACTATTCCCTGTGGTAAAGTATTGTTGAATTCACATTCTTCTTCACTTGTCTCTTTGCTTCTCTCTTATTATGTTTCTTCTACTCCAATATCTTCACTATCTGTTGTGCTTTCTTCTTGATTAAAAATGCATAAGGGGTGTGGTACAAAGGGGGGTAAGTCCATCTTCTTCTGAAACTTCTTGTGAGGTGATCTAGAGATTTTTCTACTCGTATTCGCACAAGACCATCTACTATTTTCAATTTGTCTCCCCCACCACTAGGGGAGCCTCCATATTCCTCTTCTTCTTGTGGACCAACATGTTGAGCTCTACCTTCCTATTCTAACTATGCAACAAAGTGTTCTCTCTGTCTTCCGTGTCGACCTACACAGTAAAATTGTCTGCTTTGTCTGTCATTCCAATCTATGCATTGTCACTTTGTATGCAACCATCCTCTATGAACAACGCACTACTGCTCCATGCACCATCCTCTCTTCTTATCATCACACCATTGCTTTGTGCGTCGTCTTGTTCTAAGGTTGTGGCACTCAACAACAAAGGGGTGTGGACTTCATCACCTAGGCCCAAACTTGTATCATTGTTGGTATCCCTACTAGACTCCATATCCTCTATTAAATTCCTCTTTATGGTCCTATCCTCCTCAATGCTCCACTCTGGAACAACATACTCTCCCACACTACCACCTGGTGCAGTTTCTTTTCTCTTCATCTTGGACCCGAACCCTCATTGTGCACCTGTGGAAAATTATTTTCTACCTCCCTTTTCCACTCTTCGTCTTATCTCAACTCTTCTTCATACCTCTTGACTCTTTTTCTCCTCTTCTCCTATGGGTCCATTCCCTACCTCGCCTCATCTCAACAATTTATATTGGATCATCCTCAACAGACTCAACTTCTCTTTTACTTTACCCTATCTTTGAACCCCCCCCCATGCTAGGGGAGTTTACTCATCCATTCAATCGAGATCCATGCACATCAACCCTTTCTCCATGAACAACATTTTTATCCAAAGTTGAATTTCCCCCAGCATCCTCTTTCTCAATCCTTCTGCAAACTTTCTTTCTTCCTCGCTAAAACAGTTGGTGTGTTCCATGATGAATTCAACAATGTATCCTTATTTTACTTGAGCAAAGTAGAATTTGATATCTCAAGTCCACTTGTTATCCAACACCTTTAGTTCTTCAAGCTTGGCTTGATCCCAAGCCACTGGTGCCAATGACCACACGAGAGAATTAGCAATAGCTTTCCTTTTTAGCCATTCAAATAATAAACAAGGAAATTCAGCAAAGAAAATCTCATGTATATCCATGTACATATACCTATCCTTCCATTGGTTGACATCCACTCTCAATCCATGGGTTTCTTGCAGGGAAAACTCGTGCTCTTTTGTATTCAACCATTCTTGAATCTCCTCCCAGGATGGATGCCACCTCATTTATTTTCTTCATCATTCCAAACAATGAAACCATTTGTTGGGAATTTTGATCCACACTTGCACGCGTCCTTCTTAACATTGGGGAGTTTAGACCCGGGGTTCGTCTAGAGTTGTTCAAAAAAAACCTCAGAACACCAACATAACAATCATCGTCCAAGGTCGAGGAAGGTCTCACTCGAGATGCAGAGAGGATCACAGAGACCATAAGGTCTTGTGACAGGTATGAAAGCTAAACAAATGAAGAGTCCTCGGGATTGGCATCCTGCATGCAGCTCATATCTGATAGATTATTAGGACTAAGAAGTAAAACAATACACCCACATATTCAACTCATACATGATAAACAAATATTGGATCGAAATTGTCGCATCTTTATTACTAGATCCATTTCATCACAACATAGGTATACATTGCAAAAAATAGATATATATGACATCCATAGAACTTCATATCTTCTCTATATAAATCCTCATAATTACATCACACTGTGTAATGCACCTTGTCTAAAAACTCAGACATATAACAGACATAGCAGTCTATTCAAGAGCATTACAATATTACAATAGGCTCAGAGTGAACTCAATACTAAGGACTCAGTGAATCTTTTCTCCTCAATGTCTAGCTAGCCCCATTTCTAATATCATTGCTTTCTTTTATAGCTTTCTCTGCTCAGGAGCATTGTCTCTTTCTACTCTGCTCCACTCACTTGACTGACAAAACTGCCTTGCACACTTTTGGCATCTACCTACAGTCCACGTAACCTTTAGGAATCAGGGTGATATTAACTACCCTGCCAGCTCATCCTTTTTCAGCTCCACGATCCCTTATGATGCTTGCAGTAATCATTCGAAAGAATTTTCCAATGATTCTTTTCTTGATTTTGACGTGCATCTTCTTGATTTCTGGTGCACATCAAAACTAAGACTGATGCGCGTTCAATAATCTTTTAGGCCTATTGCATGTTGTCAAAACTCAGTGAATCACACAATCGCATTTTCCTTAGACATGCACAAAACTATGAAATAAACATACACAACTTTATTTGTGCGTGTGTGCACAATTGAACCTAAAACTTTGGATACCAACAATTCCAAGATATCTTGACTAAATATCTCTCTCACGCGTATATTGCTTCTCACACCACAATTATATATTATTTCAATTAAAAAAAATAAAGATTCCAATATATCTTCACAAAATTATCTCTCATATATTGCTTCTCACACACCACATCTATATAATAAAATATATTAAAAGAAAATTATGATAGCAAATCATAGAATACAAATTTGTGTACCTAAAACTATATACCAAACCCGTGGGCACAATAATAATATCTTTTGATTTCAAAACGGTGTTATAAATCTTAATCAAGTGCATGTGATATCCATATAAACATTTTCTTATAAGTGGCAAATAATTCACTAATTTAATCCAACCATGAAGTACATGTTCCCTCATCAACTATCAACTCACTAATTTAGTACATATTCCCTCATTAGTTGTGTATAAAGTCCAGTCCATGTTCTCATGAGATAACTTAGAGAAAATTTTGAATATCAGTATTTTATTTCATAAATAACGTACCAAAATAGTAAAGAAACGAAGTGTTCAATGCATGGCCCGAGGTCTATTTTGTCGATGACATTAGTGGTATAGATAATGGTGGAATGCTTATGAATGAATAATGTGGGATGTGTGTATGGATCATGGTGGAATCATTATATATTAATAATGAGTGTGAAATGTGTCATGGTGGATGTATTTATGGATCATGGTGGATGGGTAATGAATGAATATAGTGTATAATGAATCAACATAAATTTTGGATCATATAAATATTTTTAGATATGGAATATAAATAATTGTTTATATTATTCCATCTAAATGTTTAAAAAATATTAAAAATCAATTTTTTTCAAAGGTTTTTGAATATATGATTTTTTATATTATGTTTAAAAAATATTAACCATCAATTTTTTTCAAAAGTTTTTGAATATATGATTTTTTGTATTATTTCATTTAAATGAAAATTTCAGAATTATATATATGTGTGTTAACAGAAACGGTTGAAGATTTATATTAAAATAGGGGTTTTTTTTTCTGAAACACATTAAATGGAGACAAAAAATTTGATTCTTTGGATTGTGTCCAGAGTACTATCTGAGAATATTGTTGCATTCTAATGGAGAATTTAAAGATGGTCCAAAAAGAATTACTAAGCTGCCATGTAAAAATGGCTACATACAAAGACAAAATGAACAAAAGTTTACAAACCATCTAAAGAAACCTAGCTAGAGATTGTGAGATGTTTCTGCATCTTCCTGGAGACTTGTTTGATTTGCTTCTTGCAGTGGAATTCCATCTCCTGAGTTATGCATTGTTGGAGCCAGTGCTAGTTCGAGAGGAACCTAATTTTGTTCATTACCTGCTTCTTAATGGAATGTTGAAGGAAGCCTTGAATCAATTGATTCATTTGAATTTGCAGGATGTTGAGGACGGCTGAGGGGGCTCCCCAAATGTTGACTAAGAACACCAATATGTCTGGTATTTCTATTGACCCCGCAAAGAACTATCGCGAGCTCTTGATTGTGCCTACATTCCTGTAATTGTAGTTGGTTCTGTAAATTTGCAGTGTGACACCATAGTTCATGGTTTTCCATTTGAAGTTCCTTGAGTTGTGAGTCAGTTATTTCCCCTGAATTTATGATTACCATTCGCAAATACCAAATTTGGTCTCGAATATCCTCTACATCACAAGATGGATAGGAGCAGGGGGCTCTAGATCTCTTCCACATGATGGAAGGTGGTCACATGAGCACAATGGCATGAAGCTCTTTATTGAAATGTGGATAAGTTTCTAAAGGGGGGCAGATCCTTTTCCGTGGAAATGAAGAGGAAATAACCATTTCACTCTTGAGAGGACAGGATATCTGGGTTACCCACGAACCAGGGAGATCATTCGTAGAGGAGATAATGAACAATGACACCATGGCTGCGGGAGAAAGAATCAAAGAGTATGAGGGACCTGTGGAGCAAATGCGTAGGAGAAAAGAAGTGAAAGAGGGAGGCGTGTGTGAGAGGAGGGGAGGTACCATCAAGAAGCCACGTGAGCAGAAGAGGGACCATGCATCAATGGGCATGAAGTTCTAGAGGTCGAGAGTGTGGGAGAGGTGGGGCCCGAAGAAGATGGGGGGAGGTGGCAAAGGGAGGGATCTAAGATGAAGGGGAAGGGAGGTAGAAAACAGGGTTGCTAAAAAGAGAAAGTTCCAGACGAGTGTAGGGAAAATGAAGGATTTGGAAGGTCTTATGGGAGCCACGCATGGGATTCATTTTGATTGATGTAGAGTTGTCTTTGTTCCATGTTCTTTGCTAATTTTGATAAATGATCGACAACCTGATTTTGGGAACGAAGGATATGAAAAAATGGATCTTGTTGAATTGGCATTTCAGAGTTTGTATCCAAGAATGAAGGTCGTTGGGGGTTTGATTTGTTGATTTATTTAAGTCAAGAAGGTCCTTAATAATTAGTACAGAGTCTCTAAGAATAATGAGTTCATGAAGGTTTCTCGATTTTTCAATTTGAAGCCCCATGAAGACTGTTAGGTTTTCTGCTTTATTGTTGGTGGTCTTTCCAAGCCCCCAAGAGTAATCCAAGATCTTTTGTCCATCGGAATCAATGATTACTTCCCCCACACCTGCCACACTTGGGTTACCTATTGAATCTCCATCTAAGAATAGAATTGGTGAGGATTGTTTTCTTTTCCAATGGAGGAAGTCAAGATCACATAATCATAATTGCAATTTTTTCTTCTTGGCATCTATGTTTGATGACGGGAGTTGTCTTGGGAAATTTGGACCCAAAATGTGAGAAATCCATTCTTCTTTGTTTTTCTCCAAAGTACCTTTTGGGTCATGATGTAATGATCTGGAAGATAATAATTCAGAGATTAGGCCACAAATTTTAGCAAAAATGCGTTGCAGGGGGGGGCACTTCTCATGAAAAATTGTTTGATTCCTTGATATCCATATTTCCCAACAGACAAATTTGGGAATTTGTCTCCAAAGGAGGGAGAAGAGTTTATTATCTTTGAAGTTGTCAGCATATCTATGTTTCCAAGAGATAAACAAATCATTCCAATTCTCGGGAGGAGGATGGGAGAGAGGGAGTTAGAGGAGATTCCATATTTGGGAAGAGAAAGGGCACTCTGATAAAAAGTGAGGGATGGATTCGAAGGCTTCAAGACAGAGGGGGAATCATGAAGGACACATAATTCCTCATTTTTGCAAGTTCTCTGTCGTTAGGATTTTCCCATGAACCGTCAACCAACAAAACATATTAACTTTAGGGAGAGAAGGACCAGACTAGATTTCCTTCCAAAATTTGGAGAATAGAGGGCCCTGAACATAATATTGTAGGAGAGATTATCCTTATTTAAATGAGTAATTAGAGGATCCCCAACAGTAGGAACCATATTTAAGGATATTAATGGGAGCACAACCAGCCAGCAAATTGAAAAATAGGGAATCCAAGGGGCAAATATGGGCAGGGGTGTCTGACAGTTTCCAATTTATCCAATCACCATTAGGGGCCCAGGCGCAGAAGTATTTGAGGAGAAAAATACCTTTGGAGTAACACCAATCTTTCAAGGGGCAAAGCGAGTCTTGACCGCCCATTGGTTCAAGATCCAAAATACGGTATGTCCAAACATTTATCTGAGCTCCATTTCCCAGGGCCCGGGAGAGCTTAGATTTGATGGGATGGGAAGAGTGTTTCATTAGACACCAAATTGGGAAGCCAGGGAGATGGGGAGAGGATACATCTAGGCATCGCAGTCTTGAGGAATTGAAGTATTTGGAAACAAGAGAAAATTTCCACCATTTTAAAGGCCCAGAGATTAGATGCTAAACAAGTTTTGCTCCTAGAGATGAATTCATTAGGATATGGTCTTTGATAGCTAGGATTCCTTTATTGAGCGGTTGAAAAACATGCTTCCAATTAAGAAGATGAATTTTTTTTGTATTAGTTTTGCCACCGGCCCAATGGAAAATTCAGAGAGCTTTGGATATTTTTTCAAGAGTGCATTTAGGGGCAAGTAAGACAAAACATTGAAAGATGGATAGTGAGGATAGAACAGACTTGAGGAGCACTTTTTTTTCCAGATAGGTTGAGCC
>SNQJ01S0020372.1:36126-50375 GCA_010110895.2 Picea sitchensis | reverse complement strand
ATTAGAGTTAACCATGACAATACACCATATGAGATATAGTTTGGCAGACCAACATCAGTGAAAAACTTCAGAGTCTTTAGGAGAAAATGCTATATAAAAAGAGATGATTATAATCTAGGAAAATTTGATTCTAGATCAAATGAAGGAATATTTCTTGGTTACTCATCCAATAAAAATGCCTACAGATGCTATAATCTGAGGCTGCACAAAATTATGGAAAGTGCAAATGTAAAGGTGGATGATCTAACATCAAGAAGAATCAAATATCAAGAAAATTCACAAGTTGATGAAAGAAGAAGATATGATGACGATGACGATGATGAAGAAACTAAAGAAATACAAGAAGAAGAATCACAAAGTGAAGAAGAAAATGAAGATGAAGCATCACCAAGACAAGATTCAAAATCACCATCAAGAAGAGTACAAAGAGATCATCTTAAAAGTCAAATCATAGACAACAAAATTGCTGGAGTTGAAACAAGAAGGATAACATATGAATCAGAACAAACAATTATCTCCCTAATATAACCCAAAAACATTTAGAGAAGCCAACAAAAATGAAGATTGGATCAAAGCCATCAATGAAGAGTTTGATCAAATAAAGAAGAATAAGACCTGGGATCTTGTCCCAAGACCAAAAGACAAAAAAGTGGTAGGGACCAAGTGGGTTTTTAAAAATAAAGTTAATGAAGATGGTAATGTTATAAGGAATAAAAAATATTGGTGTGTAAAGGATATGCTCAAGTAGAAGGAATTGAATCCGAGGAAACATTTTCCCCAATAACTAGATTATCAACTATCAAAATTTTCTTAGAATTTGAATGTTTTAAAAACTTCAAGATATATCAAATGGATTTCAAATAAAAATTCTTAAATGAAAATCTAGAGGAAGAGGTTTATATAGAACAACCTGAAGGATTTATATTATCAGAAAATAAAGACTATGTTTGCAAATTAAAGAAATCATTGTATGGTATCAAACAAGCTCCCAGGGCATGGTTTTTAAGACTTGATAATCATCTATAACAACGAGATTACAAAAGAGGAGCTACTAACAACAATCTTTACATTAAAATTGAAAATTAGAATATGATTATTGTTGTAGTATATGTGGATGATATCATCTTTGGAAGTAATCTAAATCCTCTAAGCAAACAATTTTCTACAGAAATGCAAAAGAATTTGAGATTTCAATGGTTGGTGAATTGGCATTCTTCCTAGGGTTACAAGTTTCACAATCAGACAAAGGAATACTCATATCTCAGACCAAATACATTAAGGAAATGTTGAATAAATTTAAAATGGAATATTGTAAACCTATGAGCACTCCTATGATTATATGATGCAAACTAAACAAAGATGATGAATCACTAGAAGTAGACCAAACCATGTATAGATCAATGATTGGTAGCATATTATATGCAACAAAAACAAGAACAAACATCATGCAAGCTGTAGGATTAGTGGTGAGATTTCAATCTACACATAAAGAGACACATATGAATGCAATTAGAAGGATTTTTAGATATCTCAAAGGCACCATGTATTTTGGATTATGATATCCAAAAAAAAAAGACTTCACATTAACTGCATATATTGATGCAGATTCGGCATGAAGTATTGATGACAGAAAGAGCACTAGTGGAGGTGAATTGTTCCTAGGAAAATTTCTTGTGTCATGGCTAAGTAAAAAAAAAACCCTCCATATCACTATTTACAACAAAATATGAATATATTGTTGCCGCCTCATGCTGCACTCAAGTAATTTGGATGACACATATTGTGGAAGACTTACAAATAAAGTATGATAATCCAATTCTTCTTAATTGTGACAATATCAATGCCATAAACCTTTCTAAGAATCCTGTCATGCACTCAAAAACCAAGCATATCCCAATCAAATTTCATTTTTTAAGGGAACATGTTTCTCAAAAAGTTGTTAAAGTGGAATATGTGGATACTAAAGAATAGATTCCATATATATTCAAAAAACCTTTACCGAGGAGTAATTTTGAATACCTTAGACATAAATTGGGGGTAATCTCCATATCTAATTGAATTGCATAGGTTTCATCAAAGGAGGAGTACATGGACAGTGGGAGTATAACCTCAGAGGGAGCAGAGAAATATCCCTTTTGTCATTGCTGTCAAAGGGGGAAAATAACAATAAAAACTCAATTAAAATAAAGTGTTTTTACTTTGTTGCCATCAATTCCAAAGGGGGAGAATGTTGGACATGATTTTATGGTGTTGTTATTGATGTCAAAGAGGGTATGTGATGTTGGTATTTTCATTGATGCAAATAGGTCAATATTATGGTCGTCATCACCAAAATTATGCATATGATATTGTCAAACTCATGCATTGTCTAAAAAATGAATACTCATGGATACTAAATTTGTCCTATCTAAATGCAAAGGGAAAATATCAAAATATGGTGCTTTGTCCTATCTAAATGCAAAGGGTAAAGATCAAAGTACAGTGCTCAATAAAATGTGTAAAAGGGTATGTTGTGAGAGTCTCTATTAGACATCTTGATCTTTGACTTACATTGACTCTGAATTCAACTTGGATAACTTCGACTTGCATTGCCTTCGACTTTGACTTGGATAACTACGAATTACATTGCCTTCGACTTGGATAACTTCGACTAGCATTTCCTTCAACTTCGACTTGGATAAATTCGAATTGCATTACCTCCAACTTTGACTTGGATAAAATTTGACTTTCATTGCCTCCGACTTTGACTTGGGTAACTTTGATTTGCATTGCATTTGACCTCAAATTGATAACTTCGAATTGCATTTCTTGACTCTTGGTCGACTTACTTTTCCTCTACCCAACTTTCATTTTGGCCGAATCATTTTTCCCATTTTGACTTCCGGGTGGTCGACTCTATTTTATTTTCCGACTCGACTTGTGGCTTGAGTGGTCAAGAATTTTCCATCATATAACAGTCAGAGTTATAATTGTTTTAAATAGAGAATTCCATGTCAGTGAAACAAATAGGCTATAAGGCTCCTATTTACGGATCAAACATCTTTGTCTTGAATGATCCAACAAATACAATATGTCTGGAGTAATTGTCGAGGAACAATTATTGGATCGCTGAGTTTAATGAACAACGAAATCATAAATTCTATGGATCGACAATGGAAAACGAAGATTGATCATAGATCATTGGATCAATATAGAAGTGTGAGACCAAAATAAAAAGAGTAAATCCATAACTGACATCAACTCATAAAGACTAAAAATATGATTAAATATAATTAACACCTCAGGAACATGGTTTGTTCAAAGAACTGTTACAACAACAATAAACAATTTTTAGCACCTAGATATTCCATTAATGATGAACAACTTACAAGGGATTTAAAGTCTTTTGAATTAAACAATTTTTTTTTTAATGAAAAACTGTTAGCATTATTATTAAATTAAATGAAGAGGTGAATTGTTTCATACAAAGAGACACAATGTTTCAAATTCACACTTGTTGGAATACTAGATAAACATAAAGGTATAATGGAAGGAGAGTGTCTTTGTGAGCTAATTCAAAAGATCAGAAACAAAAGCAGAGTAAAGGGAAGAATATGAAACCTGAAACATACACATGAAGTGAGGGTGGAAGGGAGGATTGGAGTCCTCTATAGGTTTAAGCTTGAAACAAGGAGTTGTAGCTTCCTCAAGTTGGTGCTTGAAAAACAGAGGATTGGAGTCCTTTAGAGGTTGAATCCTGATCTACAGGGAGTTGGTGATTCCTCAAGTTGGTGATTGGAAACATGGGTTTGGTGTTTCCTTGAGTTGGTTCTCAAAATAAGAGAGATTTGTGTCTCTTGCAAACTAAAACTTGTAACTGAAATATAATTTTTATGATTGTTACATTTAATTTCAGTTTTTTGCACATTCTTGTTGATAAATTGTTATGGTCCATAAATTAATAATTAATTTATTTTGAGAAAAAGAAACAATATTGATTCACCCCCCTATCAATATTGAACAACATTCCAACATCCATAGACATGACAACATTATCTACGATTCCTTCTGGTTTTACAATAGATTGATAAGCTAGCTAAATGACTATATGAGTATGTCATAGGTTGGGTAATTTTAGTTTTTACATAGTTTCCTTGGTGATGAAATTTATGACAACCCCTAAATCAATCAATGTTCTTGGAATTAGAGTGTTATTGATATGAACATAGAATATATGGATTATTGTATTAACATATTTAGTCATAAAGACTTTTCCAAGAATTAGGTCAGCTAACTGGCCAATAACATTGATAGTTTTAGGATACTTTTTTCTCCTACTAATCTTTTTGAGGCAAATTTGCTTGATAGATTTGGAATAGATAGGGACATTTAATTGCTTGAAATACTGGAAGCTTGACACACGCATTCCTTAGTTCTCATAGGAAGTTGAAGATGAGCAAAGGGTTGGTTTAAACTTCACCTCTTGATATAGGGAGGGAGTTTCATAGCCCCTTATGACTATGGTTGACAGGAAAAATTTAAGGGTCTAAATTTCACCCATTGGCAAATTTTGCATGTTTTTTTCCCAAAAACATATTCACCAATTTATATTGTTTCTAAAAATGATTTGCCCAAATTCTATAGGATACAAGTAACCTTAAAAATCACCAAAAATTTATAGAAACTATATAAAATCCTTAAAAATTTGAATTTTTTAATAAATGTCACCAAACATTTTACTGTTTGCATCTTAAGAATAGTAATATTCACCAAGGTTTCTACATTTTAAGATGAATTTCCATCCTTAAAATTATCCTTGGTCATTGATTTGAAGTTCTTAGAGAAGTAGTTTGTGGTGTTGTGAGAAAATGATCGACATGATGCTCTTCTAGTAAATGATCTTCTTCTAAGTCAAAAACTTCCTCATCATCCTGTGCTAGAGCGATAGGCGAAGTTTTTTCATTAATAATTTTTCTTGATAGTAGGTGTATATCTTGGAAATCCATAGTAGAAATAAAATATGTAGGGCAGATGGGTAACTTGATATTGTACGTGGGTCGATCTACTTTATTATTTGGGTTATGAGTGGGTTGAGCAAGAAGTTGGGGAGGTTGTTGAGGGTTATTTGCAAGCAATTGTAATGGTTTTTGTTGGGGCATTTGTGATTATTGTTGCAAAAATTGTGGGGACAGTTGTTTCTGATTTCCAAATGAAGGAAATCACTAACCCTATTGTCGAGGATGGTTTTGGGTCGATTGGGGTGCCCATTGCTACAAATTCATGACAGGATACCAATTTTGGGAGGGGTATTGTAATTTTGATGATTATTCCAAAATGCATTATAAGACTAAGAGGGGTATTAAACCATACCTAGTGGTTGATATTGCCATGGTCATTTTTTATAAACAAAACAAATTTGTTCATTCGCCTCATTATCTCCTTGGTAGATTGTTTTCAAATCTAGTAGAGAAGGAAAACTATTGGTTGGATGAATTTGTTTGCAAATTCCACAGGTTTTAGTTCTATTTAATGGGAAATCCCTCAAGGGATGCTTCTTCCTACATTTGGAAAAGTGCAAACTCTTCTTCATCTAGTTTCTTCTTATCTTGTAGTGTGTCCAACTGCAAACTTAGGGAACTAAGAATGCGAGTCTTGAAATATTCCAACAGGTTCCCAATCTCATCATGGGTGATTCCTCCCCATATAATTTTTAATTATGGTAGTTATGTATTTGGGACCCTTGCCATGTTTCAAATTTTCCCTAGAATATTGTTTTCATAATTTGAAAATTTATTCATAACTTAGCTAGGAAATGTCACCAACTCCCATCAAATTTAAGAGGTCCATACATTCATCTTGGATTTCTCTTAATAGAATAATTTGCAGAGTTTGTTTATCCAACTTAATTTGTTTTGACCTCTATAAATTATATTGAAACTTATCTACATAAGGTTCCAAACTCTCATCTTATTTATGAGTTATATTAAATATCTCTTCCCTCAAATATTTGGCCTTGTAGTATTCTTGATATTTCTTCAAGAATGCTTGTTTCATTTTGTCCCACATTCAAATACTATTCCCACCAAGTCCCATGAACCAACGAAGTGCTGCACTTTTTAATGTGTGGGGAATGGTTTTAGATTTTGATCATTAGTAATGTAATCACAAATTCTACATAATACATCAAATTATAATAGAAAATTATCTATATATTCAATTTCCAAGCCATTAAAATTTGGTAAGGTTGATTGAGGAATATTCTTCATCTACGCCAAGCCTCTAAGGTCTTTGATTGGGAACTTGAAAATAACAATCCCTTCCTTGGTGGAACCTATTCCTTTTTCATCTTCCATGATGTAAAGATGATTTATGAGAGATGGCATTCCTTGTGCTACATATTCGTAATAGAAGATGTATTCTTCAGAATATTATGGTTCTTGGATTGTATTGTTTAGAGACTTTTGAATTTGTCTACCCATTGATTAATTTTCCTGTATATGTTGGGTTTGTAGTTGGAGGAACAATTTATGCTTTTGTTGCTTCTGAAAATATTATTTTGGAAGCTTCTATTTTGAACCCATGTTTAGGATCCTCTTTGTGGTCTAGTCAAGTGTCATATTTTGTCCCCAAGTTTTTTCTTGTTTCATATTTTCCTACAAATTGGTCAATAGCTCTTACTACACCATGAAATCATCCTTTTGGATATCTAATATGATTCATGCATCCAAAATGATTAATCCAAACACTAAGTATGAAATCTCACCAAGAGGTTGTCAAAAATCCTTTCGAATGATCCCCGTACCTTGTTGTAACATACCTGCCTACTAAAATCAAAATTTAAAATTACCCATACAAATAAAATAAACCAAGGGGAAACAAGCCTATAATTTAACATGCATCTAACAACACATTTGAAACATGAATGTAACCGTTCAAGTAACACACAACATTTATATATTCATTTACAAAGTGAAATTAATATAATAATCATAATATAAAACTTATCTGTTTATTAAATAACCAACTGACTACATGTGAAGGAAGATCTTCCCAGCCATAGGCTTGCTATTTATTTTGTCTAAAATAAAATCCACCCTGAGTCGAGGCTATGAGTCCACAAGGATATCTGGACCTCTTGTCTATCCACTCTCCACATTCAACAACCTTTTCTCCAAAAACAATTCCAGTCCACAAGTTCTCTTCCCCACAACCTACACAACCCAAGGAATGTACTCCCTTCTTTGCAACTAGTCCCTCGACATGTACCATTCTTTTATCAGGGCTTCCAGCATAGGTTGGATAGGAATATCTCTGCTGGAGACTCCAGGAACTCTCAGTTACTCCAAGAGTGTTCACAACAACCTTCACAAGGCTCTTGAGCCATTTCATCAACATGAAACGCTCCATAGGCACATATCCCATTTTTACAGGCACACAGGTCACATTTCCAGCATAAACACAACCCAACAATGGTTTCCTTCAAGCATAACATGGGTGGTGCTATTCCCAATACTTATCTCCTCTCTTGATTCCCACACACAACATGTAAAATTCCCTTCTTTTTCCATTTGAATTTGTAAATGTATGTGTTGAACCTGCAAAAAATAGATCTAGCTGGGAATCGACATACACAATTGTAGAGAAAATAGAAGAAAAGAGAAGCAGGAGAGAAAGAATGGAAGAATTCTCATTAAGCAAATGAATAATTGATAATTTCCACATGATATACTCAGTATAACTCAATCAATGCGCATTGGAGGAGAAGCCAATGCGCCATAGTGGTGGTATAGAGTGATTTGGACACACACCAACAATTATGGGAGTAAACTACCACCTAGTCTAGTCTCTCGAGCAGTTGTGTGAGTAAACTGCCACCTAGTTGAGTTAACTATTCTATTAGTCTTCAGTTAAATGACTGAAACTGAGTTAAGTGAGGAGGAGATCATGGAATCATGGGTAATGCACTAGTATGGTGATGATAACAAGGACAATGCACATTAGTTGGTGATGATCCCATTGCTACATGGTGATAATCCCAATGTAGCATATAGACTCCACTCAACTGATCAAACTGAAGTGAAAACTGAAGAGAATATTTTCCCTAGAGGAATATTCTTCCTAAAATATAGGAGACTGAATAATGACTAATAAACATAGGAAAAACCTTAGGAAAAATAAATTATAGGTGCGTGTTTAAGTAACTCCAACACCCCTCTGAACATCACTATGGTGAAGATAAAGAATGGGTCTCGACAACGAGGCCATGTTAGGTAACCAAATACAAAATATACACTGAAATNNNNCTCAAGGTACAATGCATGTAAAAAGAAGAACTGATAGTTGCTAGGCAACTGTGTCCTTCACTCCAAGACGACTGCACAGAGAATGAAAATTCTGCTCAATGAAGGTCTTGGTGAAGATGTATGCAGTATGTTCTGCTGAAGGAAATAACTACAGGTCGATGATCCCCTCATGTACTAAGTGCCAGATAGAGTGCATGTGGATCTCAATGTGATTCTTCTACTACCTCTGAACTAGATCTCTGTAGAACTTTAGAGTGCTTTGGTTGTCACACCATATGACAATCAATTGATGAAATTGAATGCCCAAATCAGTGAGAAAATTTTGTAACCACATATACTGAATGGTTATGTTAATTACCCCTTTGTACTCTGCCTTGATTGAATATAGAGAAATAACAACCTACTTATTGCTCGACCAACAGATAGGCCCAGAACCAAGACTGAGTGAGTAACCAGATGTGGACTTGAGATAAGTGTTATCGCCAACCCAGTCAAAATCAATGAACCCGGTGAGATCCAATGTAGAGTTTGATACATAATGAATCCAAAAGGTGATGGTGGCTTGTACGTATCAAAGGATACACTTTGCAGCCTTCCAATGTAGCTCATGAGACTCCTGCATGAACCTGGAGACTACACCAATTACATAGGATATGTCTGGTCTGGAGTGTGTGAGATACAACAATATCCCCACTAGATGTCTGTACAGAGTGTTGTCAACCAATGGAGTGTCCCCACCATCCTTAAATTTGACTCCTGCTAGGAAAGGAGTCGGAGCAGACTTGTAGTTTTTCATGTGAAATCTCTCAAGGAGATCTCGTGCATACTTGGCCTGAGATAGTTTTGATTCCTGATGCATCCTGACTGATATCGAGTCTAAGGAAGAAGTGTAGTGAAACCATTTCCATCATCAAGAACCTGTCATGCAAAATCCTCTTGACTACAACAATCACTGAATTTGAGCAACTGGTGATCATCAAATAATCAACATACAGAACTAGAAGTAGAAGTGAGTCATTCATCCTAGGCATGTAAATGTTCCGGTCTAACTTACAATGTACAAAGTTTTGTGACAACAAGTAGGATTCCATATTGGCATACCAAGCCCTCAGAGCTTGATTGAGGCCATAAAGAGACTTCTTCAGTTGACAGACCAAAGATGAATCCTGCATAAACCCCTGAGGCTATTCCATATAGATCTCCTCAGAGAGATTGTCATAAAGAAATGCATTCTTCACGTCCATCTGATAGACTTCCCATCCCTTGGCTACCGCAATGGCAAGTGCCAAATTGATGGAATCCATATTCACTATTGGAGTGAAGGTCTCATCATAGTCAATGCCATGCACCTGCTGAAAGCCTTTGGTAACTAGCCTCGCTTTGTATCTACTAATTTGTCCATCCGCTACACTCTTGGTCCTGTAGACCCATATGCACCTAAAAAGTTTCCTTTCAGAGGGAAGGGGAAATATATCCCAAGTCTAGTTCTTGAGGAGGGAGTTTTACTCCTCCTGCATGGAGGATTCCAAAAATGGATTTCCAGCAGCTTCGCCATAATATTGTGGATCTGAAGATTGAACCAAGAAAACATGCCTGGGTGGCAATGGTTCAGTGGAAGTGAGTGCAAGAGGAGGCTCCTCGAAATCATATCTAGTCCTCCTAGTATCAGCTAGATCCCCAATAAGATTCCCTTCATCCTAAAGAGTAGTCTGAGCCCACTTCGGCCTCGAATCTGGCTCTACATCTGCATCTGCATGCACTGACTCTGCATATGAATGTACTAACCTTGTATCTGGATCATCTGAATCATTTGAATCATAACTATCATCTGAAGAAGAGTCGGCATGTGCATGCTCATCTTCTCTGACAGGTGGAAGGAAAAAGGTGTCTGCATGCGACTTTTGAGGTACATGCAAGACACTTTCCTCGAATTGGACACTTCTCTCAATGATGATCCAGTCTAAGGAAATATCAATAAGTCTGTATCCCTTCAAACCATCAAGGTATCCAACAAATATACACTCTGTGCTCAGTGGATCAAGTTCCTTCCTATTTTTAGAGGGAATCCGGGAACATGCACGTGAACCAAAAATATGAAAGTGGGTCACTTCCAGTTTGAGGCCGCTCTAAGCCTCATAGGGGGTCTTATCCTTGATAGATCTATGGGGATATCTGTTTTGGATGTAGGTTTCACAATTAAGTGATTCGACCCATAATCTCTGTGGAAGTGACTTTGCATGTAGCTTGCAAGAGATCATCTCTTTTAGGGATCTGTTTTTCCGCTCAACAACTCCGTTTTACTATGGAGTATAGGGAATTGTGTGCTACAAATGAATCCCTGCCTCATGAAAAATATTATGGATCTCATGGTTGACATACTCTCCCCCATTATTAGTTCGAAGGATTTTGATTTTCTTTCCTGACTATGTCTCAACCAAGGCTTTGAAATCTTTGAGGTGTTGAAATACCTCTAATTTTTTCCTGAGAAAGAAAATACATGTGAAGCGTGAGAAATCATCAATAAAAATGAGCACATAACTCACTTTTATGATTGATGGATGCAGAAAAGGGCCCATGAGGTCATTATGGATCAGATCTAAAGGAGAGGAAGCTCTCTAAGTCTTTCCTTTGTGGAATTTCTCTTGAGGGTGTTTTCCAAGAACACATTCCTCATAGATTCCTTTGGAGAAATGGATGTTCGGTAGACCATAAACCAATCCTTTATTGATAAGTTGTTGCATATATCTGAAATTCAAATTTTGAACCTGTCGTGCCATATCCTACTTCTTTCATGAGCATGGGTAAGCAGTAAAGCAAAATCTGGTTCAATAAATTCAGAAAATGTGTAAATCCTAGATTGATGATTTACCTCACCGGTAGCAACCCTGGAATTGGTTTACTTGTCATAGATATCCACTACATCGAGTGTAAATATGAATTTCTTTCCGATGCCAGAGTTATTCATCTAATACATGGAGAGAATATTGATGGAAAGTTTGGGAACATGCATAACATTCTAGAAGCTTCCGTTGGTGAGTTCAATCCTTCCTTTGTTGGTGACCTCAACTGGATATTTCCCCCCCATCAAAATAGGAGGACCTTTCCATGCTTCAAATGACGAATAGACTACTTTTGTGGCAACCATGTGGTGTGATGCTGATGCAGGAGCATCGCCATCAAGGCACACATGAAGGACAACTCAACACCCTAGCGCACATTTTGAATTGATTTTAAATTTTAGAGATGGCATGTCATGAAATATCTTGAAAAGATTGAAATTAAAGAAGATATTAAATGTTAAGAGGTTGAACCATCGCGTGAGATAGATGGGGATTGTATTTTATTTAATGTAATTAATTGCAGTACAGATCTGAAGCATTCACTCTTATCTGTCTGTACTGATCATTTATTGTAATAAGCCTTAATAGTTGAAAGCATTTAATTTGATAGGATAGCACTGAGGTAGTTAGAGGGAAAAATATCTATGAGCCCTATTACATAAATATATGTATTTTTTTCCCAAATGAGGATGTTGAAGGTTATTGTTGAGGCTGAAAGTCGTAGAGGGCTATTGAGAATTGTCCGAAAACAGCTGCGGAAAATTGCTGAAGAGTATTGTAGCTAAAGATTTTTGTAGTTGAAAAATGTTGAAGCTTATCGAGTTGTATGAGCCCATGTATATATCATTTTAATGAATATAACAGAGAAGCATTGTTCCAAATGTTTGTTGTTGCTGTTAATGTGTCTATCTGAATGAATGGTAGGATTTCTATTTAATTGCAATTCTCCATTATTATTTGTTCTTATACTATGAATGTTTCACATGGTTGGATGTATGAATATGTGAGGATTATATAAGTTTCAATTATTTATCGTCTACGAGCTTATGCAAGGAGTGCATAGTATCCACAAGGTGTGCATTGACATAGTATATCTCGACTCAGAAGCTCAAGATAGATAAAATGGAGCTTTAAATGCAAGGAGTGCATAGTATCCGCAAGGAGTACGTTGACAAAGTTTGTTTTGAATTAGAAGCTCAGGAGGGATAACATTAAGTTATTGGCCAAGATTGAAAAAGAACCACTCAAGGTGTGTGTAGGCAGAAACACACTCAAGGTCACATTGTTCAGGAAGAACAATTGAATTGTGTAGGAACTGTTGCAAGGAGTGCACAATTTCCCACAAAAAGGGTTAAGTAGAAGAAGCCTATTGCAAGGTGTGCGTAGGGTCAAATTTGGCTAAGTGTCAAAGAAATCATCTTGAAAGGGTGCAAGGAGTAAGTTTTGAAGAAACATCTAGGATAATCTCAATGTTTGAGGAGGAACAAGATCAAGAGAGATAGCGGATGGAAATTATTCAGTAGGGAGGAGCCCACTAAAAATTCCCTAATCAATGAGCGAGATCCATTCGAAGGAACCGTGATCTTTCCATACTGTGAGATCTGGGGAATCTGCACAAAGGATAGTCTTTATCACTTTGGGTGTTCGAAGGTTTGAAGGTGTTTAAGGAGCGGGATCGACAAATTCCCGAAGATGCGAAGTAAATCTAAGGCATCGATATCGAGGAGGATATGTGGCAGTAGACCAAAAATTTAGAGAGATAAAGCTCCAGAAGAATTGCGTGGAGCAGAAGAAATTTTCACGAAGTCTCGAAGGTGAGAATATCTAAACCATTGGATCTAGGAAGGACACACAATGAAGATCCCTGTGCTCTGGGAGAAGGGTATTCTGGAGGAAGGCGAGATTAGTGAATCCAAAAGTCCCAAAGGCTGGAGTCAATAAGATCCATTGATGAACAAAGGGACACGTGGAGAGTGGGGACTTACTCTAGGGAAAAGTCACTTCGGAGGAATTGGAGTGTGAAGGCATGAGAACTCCCTAAAGCTCGAAGTTGAGAAGGGGGATAGCCCAAGGTTTAAGTCATGGTCATAAGGAAAAGAGGAGCCTAGCCGAGGAGCTAGCGCTCGTCATTTAAAGTTACTAGAAGCGCCAGAAAGAGGGTGTGCGTGTGATACAAAACTTCATGGGTAACCACAAGGGACTTGTGTGAATCACATTATGGGTCTAGCAGATGCCTAAAGAGATGATTCGGCTCAAGTATTTGAATATCCTTGACTGTGAGGTTGTGTAGCCCCTAGGAGGGAGGGGTCCTGCATCAAGTGGTATCAGAGCCTCAATTTGTGCTCTGTGTAAAAGAAGGAAGTAGTTTGATGACATCAAGTGGTATCAGATACATCAAGTGGTGTCTCTGTAAAAGAAAAGTTCAGCACAATGCATCCTAGGAGACGTGCAGAGCAACCTATAGCAAATCGAGATGTAGAAATATGAGAGAAATTCATGCAAGGTTATATGCTATGGAGACAACACAAAGAAGAGCACCTAATGCTAGAGATGTTAGTGATGTGGAGAGAAAACACGTGGAAGTTGAAGGAGTTGTAGGAGAAGATGATGCAGAAGAATGCTTACTGAAAGATGTTTTCAAATTGGGAGCAAGAGAAAAAATGGAAATCCCAATGTACGAAGGAAACTTAGATGTTGAAGAATTTTTGGATTGGATAAGGGAAATGGACAAATACTTCAATTATGAATAAGTTGATGATGACAAGAAAGTGAAGCATGTTGTCACTAGATTGAAGGGACACACAACACTATGGTAGGATGAACTGCAAGATGACAAAAGAAGAAAAGGAAAGAAAAAGATCAAGAACTAGGACATAATGGTAGCCAAACTAAAGGCTAAATTCATACCCAAGGACTATTAGATAAATCTTTTCAAAAAATTACAGAACCTGAGACAAAAAGGACAGACAATAAAAGAATACACCGAGGAATTTTGTAAGGTGAACATTAGGGTTGGACAGAGAGAAAAGGATGATGAAAAGGTTTCCATATATATTAATGACATGAGATATGAAATCTAGGATGAAATCAATATGATGACAATAAGGAAAGTGGAAGATTCTTATCA